>APFE030229032.1:12993-26765 GCA_000404065.3 Pinus taeda
GATGCTTCAATGTGCGCATGAGATTGTTTCTTAATTCCGCAAAATTGATGATCAACGTAGAGGAGGTTATGTATTATGAATTATTAAGAAAATAGTGTATAATCAGGAAAATATCTGTGAATAAGTGTCATATTATTCAAAATTTCTACAATGAGGCTCATCTATTTGGTATCTGATACTCTTTGAGGATGAGATAGGGCATCCAATAGGAGAGTGGTTGTGGAGGACCGATATTATTTGAGTGTTGGGGAGTCCAAGATAAAAATATTCCTCATGGAACACACCCTGAGTACCTGGGTAGGGGATGTTATGAGAGAGACAATGATTATAGTGTCTATAAATCATTAGTATCACCAACATTGATCTCAGATCTTATGGAGAGATGGAGCTATTAGTCAATGCCTTTGTATGTAACAATGTTGATTGATATGATGCTATACAAATTAGTTAAAATTCTGAATTATTGTTATGAGAAATTCTTCAGATTGAGAAAGTCAAAGTACCATTATGAATACCTCCCTAGTTAAGAGGGAGTGTTGAAAAGTGTAACTAGGTTTGGGCTTCATAATGACATGTAATTATGATTTTATGTAATGAGATGTAAAGAAGAAAAAATAAGATTATTGTATTGACTTGCTTCATGGGTTTCATGAGCAATAGATTTTGTTTTTGAGTTAAGACTCCCATTCATAGTATTTTAGAATTATTTGTCCTCAAGTCATAAAATGATATATTTGTTGTCATGTAATGAAGTCATGTTACACTTTTTATAAAGTAAAACTTATCTATGTAAAGTATCCTCCAAGACCTTGTCACTTATCCTATTCATATTGACCTCAACATATGGAAGACCATGCTAAAAGAAGTAAGCCTAACTCTTGTGATCATGTTGGCCTAAAGTACATGATATGAAGTGTATAAATAGCCACACTCAACCTCACTCAAATGAAAGAAACATGAGAAGTATTTGGTCAAGTAGAAGTGAAAATAAGAGGTCAAGCAGAAGTACGAAAAAGAGGTGAAGAAATAGTGCGATGAAGGGGATACAAAGGAAAGTGCGAAGATAGGATTATTTTCGGCATAACAAAGAAGGTTTCTTCTAGGATCAATGAAGGAGAGTTTCTCTGGGCAAGAAATGGAGAAGTTTCTTCTAGAATAGCGATGGAAGAGTTTCTTCAGGGATAACGAAGAGAGAATTCTTTTGGGATACTTTTTTTGGGTGAATAAGATAGAGATCTAGAGACCAAGATTCTCTAGAGGAGTCCAATAAGATCATAGAGGTTGAGTTTCTCTAAAACAAAGTCGAGAAGAAGTAATGTGAAGGATAGAGACCGAGTTTCTCTAGAAGGAACCATGGAGAGAAGTTTAAGATCAAGAAGAAATTTGAGAAAAAGAAGAGGCAGAGCATCAAGGTTAGTGATAAGGTTCTTGGGAGGATACTAGAGTCAAGGGTATTTTTAATGGTCTTTGTACTCATGAATTTAAGATCTAGAAGAATAATTTTGATAATTTATTGTGATTCCCTACCCAGGTACTCAGCATCTATGATCTCATTGGCTTTCCCTAGAGAATCTCGGTCTCTAGATCTCTATCTCTGTCACCCATAACAAGTACCCTAGAAGAATCCTTTCTTCACTATCCCAAAAGAAATTATTCTTTCGCTATCCCAAAAGAAAATTCTCCTTCACTCTCCCAGAAGAAACTCTCCTTCAGTGACCCCAGAAGATACGTTCTTCACCATGCCCAAAAAAATCCTTCTTCACTATGCCCAAAAGAATCATATCTTCACACTTTCCTTTGTAGCCCTTTCTTTGCACTATTTCTTCACCTCTTCTTTGTACTTCTACTTGACCGCTTCTTTCGCACTTCTTCTTGACCGAATGATTGTAGAGTTTCTTGCCTTTGAGTGAGGTCGAGTGTGGATAGATATACAGTTCATGTCATTTTCTTTAGGCTAGCATGATCATGAGAGTTAGGCTGACTTCTTCTAGTGTGTTTTTCCATCGTTGGAGGCCGACTTGAAGACGATAAGTGACAAGGTCTTGGAGGATAATTTACAAAGACAAGTTTGACTCTATACAAAGTGTAACATGACTTCATTACATGACAATGACTATCATTTTATGACTAGATGAAAAATAATTCTTGAAGACTCTCAATGGGAGTCTTGACTTAAAAACAAAATCTCTTGCTCATGAAATCCATGAAGAAATTCAATACAATAATTTTATTTTTCTTCTTCACATTCTATGACATAAAATTGTAGTTATATGTCATGATGAAGACCGAACCTTACACTTTTAAACACTCCCTCTTAACTAGGGAGGTATTCATAATGGTACTTGGACTTTCTCAATCTGAAGAATTTCTCATAAGAATAATTCATATTATTAACTCATTTGTATAGCATCATATCAACTAGCATTGTTATATAGCAATGCCTTGACTAATATCTACATCTCTCCACAATATTTTAGCTCAATGGTGGCAAGACTAATGATTTATAGACACTTTCATCATTTTCTCTCTTGGAACATCCCTTACATAGGTACTCAGGGTGTGTTCCATGAGGACTATTATTATCTTGGACTCCTTGTCTCTCAAATAATATCGGTCCTCCATGACTAATCTCCTATTGGATTCCCTATCTCATCCTCAAAGAGTATTAGATGCCAAATGATTACCCAAACCTCCATTTTTTCTTCTTAGGTGAAGATCAAAATGACATGCCTATCTCTCCATCTTAAATAGGGAGGGCATTTTCCAATAAAGGAATGTACTCATTCCTACAAAAGGAATGTACATAAGCTCCCTCTTGGCTTAGGAATTTCCAAGTTTCCTCCAAATAAGAAACTTCTTTTTAGGCTCACTCTTAACTAGGGACCCATGGTAGCTCCTCATGTGGAGATCATGGAACAACCAGTTGCTTGAAAAGCTCCTTCCTTTGATGTCATGAATTTATTCTTCATCATGGAGTCTTCATCTTTCAGGGACTTCTCATAGGGCACAAACCATCCATCACTTTCATCCATGAGTTAGTAATTTCCTCATTTCATCAGAAAGTGATTCATCATATTTTCCATCTCGCTTTGCTTCATGTCATGTTTCTTTCTTTCATGCCATATTTTTCGAAAGGATCATATATGCTTCTATATTTTCCTCTTGGAAGTTATCCACAAATATCCATTTGGGAGTCCTACGTAAGCTCATCTAGATATTAGTTCAAAAATAAGAAATGAATAGTTACATTAAAATTACATTTGTGATGGTATTTCATCATGAAATATTCCTGTAAGTATCAAAATCCTGCATGTATGTTGACACATCTCCTAAAGATATTCATTGTGAAGGGTCTCCATCTTTTTCTGACTCCTATCAGAGTCTTCATATCTTTCTGGGAGATATTCTAGTCAACTCTTCTTGGTCTCAAATGTTGAATGAATTCTACTTTTGTTATATTTTCATGATATCTTCCTTTATTTTCACACACTTCATTCTCATGAGCTTCCTATCAGAGTTCATTAATTGTAGTAAGCTCCTTCGTGATTTATATGAGAACATATTATGTTGATTTCATCTAGTGTGACTTATGCCTTTCTGCAATATTTCGGAGGAGGAGGTCCCTTCATATTTTTATCATATTCCCCAAGATGGAAATAGTGATACATATTATCTACAACCATATGATATGACTTTAATAATAATCTATGTAAGAATACATATCTCATCTTTCCTTTTGGTCATCCAGAATTCCTATAGTAGCTTCATTTGGATGACAGAACTTTATCCTTTAGACTTGCGTCTTCACTATGTCTTCATCCCATCATACCACAAGTTAGAATTATTAATTAAAATTTTTCTTCCTTTTTATATTGGTGAATCTTATGATAAGGATTACATCATAGAAACTTGAGGATATTTCATATCCTCACCTGACAAATGTTTCCTTATTGACTATTGTATGATGATCCAAATCGATGATGGCCTCCACTTTTTTCTATAAGTATCATTATGAGTTTTCCAAGATACTTTTATTCTTTCTAAAAAATAGAATCTATTCCAGACATTCTTTCTTCTTCCCATGTCACGAGCTCTTACTTCTAATGCTTCTATCATACTGCTATTTTATAATCTGATGCATCCTATCTTATTTACAATTGCTCCTATCTATAAATTACAAGTGGAAAGTACCTTCTAGTGAAGAAGATAATATTATTCATAGTAGAGATCTTTTAATTCTTAATTTTTAAACTTCTTTGTCTCAAGCTCTTCCACTTCTTCAATAATGTGGGATTCTTCCCTATCCCTTTTGTCCTTACTACATTTAGGACAATCTCTTCTATAGTGCCCAAGTTTTGACATCCATAACATCTTACCTTATCAATGTCATTATTTTTCTTTGGAGAACCAAAATTTCTAAATTTCCCTTTTCTTCTTGTCAGTAATTGATCCCTTCTATCTGATATTTTGTTACTTTCTTTCTTCAATCTGTCTTCTTCTGCCTTGCAAAGATACCATACTTTGATGAAAGGGATATATTCCTCTTCCTTAGTAGATATGAGGTTACTTTGTTCATAGTAAATGCATTTAGAATAACGAATATCATTTCTTTATCAGATACCATATCGCCTAGATCCTACAATTGACCTTTTATTTGAGATTCTTTGAAAGACATGACGATATCCCTTCATCCTTTGACACCTTCAATTTATATAGATCAGATCTACGTGATATGATATTTTCTATCATGCTTGAAGAGAAAGGTTTTATCATATATTTATTTAGATGTCTCCAACTCGGCTACATAGGGAATGAGAGGATTTTTAATAGATTCCTTTAGAATATTTTGAGCCTTTAGACCCCTTTCCATGTCTTCAGATAATGCTTGTTATTCGAATGGATTCGATAACTTTCCATGGAAATGATCAATGACTTTGTTTGCTTTGAGGAATATGTCTATCCTCATTTCCATGCAAGGAAGTTTGATATCCCAACCATCTTATGGTTCTCCTTGAAACATTAAGTAATCTTTACTAGAATAGATTATAGTAAAAATGTACTTACTTGTGAACATATAATATTCAACTTGATGATGAACTTGTTGCTTCAGATGATTATTTTAAGAAGGTTCTTACTTTGGTGAGGGAAGATTTCCTTCTTTAGGATTATATTTTTCCAATTGAGATCCTTGCTTCAATAGAGATAATATTTCCTTTTGATGTAACCTTCCTTAGATTTGAAGAGTTGCCACTTCTTTAGTGATGTATGAGTGATGATCTGTGAAGTGCCTCTAGGGTTTTAGTCTTTATTCCCTCTTTCTTCTTGAAGATAATTTCAAGACTCTTGCTAGAGTATATTTCTTTGATCTAGGGCTTTGGTAGATCTTGATTTCTTGCTTGGTGTTCTTTGACTTGCTTTGTGTAAGAGTCCTAGTGAAAAATCTAGGTAATAAAATTTAAAAACAATAACCATGGTTGATGGGACACTTATTCCAAGTTGAAATTTGGGCAAGACATCCTAGGGGGTGTTAATTTGGTTGTTTATGGCTAAACAAATTGAAAAAGGAAATGGATAAGGATTTGGAAAGGAAAAATGGAATTTTTGGAACAACTATTTATTAAAATAATGGAAATTAGGAGAAAAGGAAGGTGAAAAGTCACAGGTTGCACGTGAGGTGTCAATTTAAGGAAAATAATGGAAAATGAAGAAAATAGAGGTGTCATTGATGAAAAGGCTTCTGTGGATCAGTGGGCAAGGCTTGATTAGTTCAGTTTTGGATCTCTCTCATTATTCTCTCTGTCTCTGTCATACTCTTGGAAACTTAGAGTTTCATGGAGCACTTTTGCATTGGAGCAAGAAAGACAAAGAAGGCAAGAGGAAGCAAAGGTCAAGCAGAGAAAGGTAGGATCAAGAAGATACAACAAGCTTCATTATAGGTATTGACTTGCATGTGTTTTCCTTACTAGATTTGGCATGCATGGGATTTCATGTGGTTCTTTTCTATCATGGCTTGGGTTTTTCCACGTGTCACAGTATTTTCAGCATAGCCTTGCTATTTCCTGATAGCTTTGATGAGATGGCTTCTCTCATTTGGTATATGTGGGATGGTCAGATTAGACTCGAAGCTGAGTGGGGTAGATCTCCAAATTGACAAACACATGGTATAGTGGTCCTTGAACTGGATTGAGGATCATGAAGCCACTAGCCTAGTGACCCCCGAACCAGACTATGGATTGTGGTAAAGCCAGATGGTGTGCCTCGGTGGGCATAGGAATCCTTGCCAGTGAATGGCGAGATATACAATAAAGCCAAGTGGTGGATTTTATCTTTGTTGGGCCTATTGATCCCAGGATGGGATGCACGGTAAAGTCTGGAGATCATGTCTGAATGTAGGGCCTACTGATCCATGGATCAGATTGTGGATGAATGGTAAAGCTTGAGAGACTCGGAGGTGGAGAACTCTAGTGGCAACCATGTTGATTAGTGTTTTTGATGTGTTCTACGAGTGTCACATTTAGGATTAGAATATGGCATAGGGTGTGTTAGCCTCCTGCTGCAGTAAGTTACTCATCTTTCATGATTGACATTTTTACATGCCAAATATGTCATACTTTGCATGCTACAATATTCCATATTTGCTACAGAAACCAAGGAAGGATGCCATGAAAGTGTGCTGGTCCAATTTTCATTGCTATGTTCAAAATTTTAGTGAGGCATTTCATTTTTGAAGAAGTTTCAGTTAAAGGGAGGTCCAAACAGCTTAATCTTGGTCTCCCTAGGTTTCAATTTCCTATTTTAGAATATAGAGAATGAATATCTGTCCAAACAACTTAATCTTGGAAGATTCTTAGATAGGTAGAGAAGCATGGGTGCTCAACAGCTTAATATGAGGCCCTGGATGAAATAAGTGTAGTTGTAGATAGGAGGACAGAAAAAGAAAAAGTTGAAAAGCTGGGTCTGCAAGTCTAAGTGCACCCAAACCAAAAAGAAGAAAAAATGCTAGGTAAGTAGGGCTGGGTAGGTAGTTTTGAGGTTGCAGAATGTTGATTTGTGATCAATTTCATGTTTTCAAGTGTCATATATATTCAAGTCACAAATGTCAGGCAATTTCCATTTGAAGGACTTCAAGCGAGGCATGACTAACTTCCCCCTTCTTCATCCTCACCAAATCATTCACTAACTTCCCCAAAGAGATCAAGATCTGCTTGATATCTCTTAGTTTCATCATTTTCATATCAATTTGCCTTGGTAAAGATCTGCTTTACTCAAGGAATGTTCATTCCCTTTATGAATCATTTTCCCCCTGATAGCCTAAGATTCACATACTTAGCACTTTCTTATCACTTATCATATTAACTATTGATTTTACTATGTAGCTCCCTATCTATCTCCCCTTCCCCTACTAAAACTATGATTAATAACTCCCCTATATACTTATCCCCTCCCCCTGGTTATAAAATAACCATAAATATCCCTTGGGAATTACTAAGTTTGCCTGGAACTTAGTAAGAACCCTCATGTTGTTCATAAAAACCCCTTCCAAATGCATTGGGACTCATTCCTATGCATAAAATCCCTCTTTCCGCCCTTATCCTAAAGTCACCCATGCACGGTTAACCCCAAAAAACCCATTGTTCTAAAGTTTTTTACCCCCACCGAATTAAAAATTAAAATAATTGGCGCACGGGCCCCATCTTTATCCTTCCACCGCCTTATGTTATCTGCCAGCCATCAGATCTGCTGCGCCCGCGATCTACGGTGGGCGGGTATTTTCCCGCCCCAAGCTGTCGATGGTTAGCGTTCGAGACATCGACGATTTTCCCGTCGTACTCCCGCCACGCGTTGCCCTCCCAGCTGTGGCGGAGCTCTCCCTGCCCATATCGCCCAGGCGCAAAAGCAGTGCGCCCAAAACCAGAAACTGCCCTCCCCTTGCGTGACGTAAACACCGCATCACCTGCCGGGTCACCCTGCCACATCACCACCACCTCACCCCTTCCTGCCTGCGTCAGCCTGCCACTGTACTACCACATCATCACCCTACCGTACTGCCACATCACCTTGCTGACATCATCATGCTAACATCATCACCGTACAAGGGGGTCCCACTGCTGACGTCATGCTGACGTCATCCGCCGTACGGCTGACATCATGCTGATGTCACCTGTAAAAAAATGCGCAAGTGCAAAATCAAAGCTTCGGAGCTGTCTAGTCAATTTAACATCTTAAATTGCTCTACATAAATTATCAATCCGGGTATCGTAAACTGATGAAGTGTGGTGCACTATATGTGCTTAGTTAACCTTTCTCTTACATCGTTGTTTTATAGTTTATGTTGTTTTTGGGGTTTTGTTCTTGTTGGTTTTCTAAAGTGTCAATCAAAATAAAATGCAATAACCAAACAATGAGCTAATGACTATGAGACCCAGTATCCTTGCTGCTTCAGCAAAAGGACAAGATGATTCTATCATGTCATTAGCATTAAAAGGCTATGTGCATCACTAATCTACAATCAACTTGAAAGAAATTTATGTATAGCTAATATACATAAGCATAACAAAATTAAATGCAAAATTAAATGACAACTATACAAGGCAGTGGCCCTCTGCCACCTATGAAATCAAAGCAAAATTGAACACACTTGCATGAATTAAAATTGCATGAATGAAAAATCTAATCTATCAAACTTGAAAGTAATCAAATCAAATCAAGCAATATTTACAAAATGAAATCTATTCTACCTTACATTCTACAAAGCAATATTTACAAAATGAAATCTACTCTACCTTACATTCTAATGTGCTCCATGACATCTACTTCACATCTCCTTCCATGTTGAGAACATCAAAGCTTTATTCAAATTCTTCAAAAGTACAAAGTACAACAAAGTTCTCCAAAGCTTTCAAAAGCCATCAAGGAAGAACTACAATCTTAAGAACTAGGGATTAAAAAGACTTACAATGAAGGAGAGAGATCTCCTATTTATACAAAAAGATGAGAGCCATCTCATTAATGATAATCCATGAGTCTCTCCCTCTACCTCTAGAGTCCTAATCAAAATAGGAACTGATAAGACACATGTCTTTTTAGAGTTACAATACAATTAGGAGATGTGACACATATCCTCAGGATCCCATGATTCTTTCCACCCAAATTCGAATTTGGCCTTAGAGTGCCACATAAGGGTCTTCTAGAAGCCTCCTTTCAAACACTCACATGTAAACAATCTTCAACCCATTGGTTAGTATAAGCTTATGCACATTATTTCCTTAATTTTTAACCACAAATTCACTTAAAAAGGCTTAGAATTAATAAAGATTGGAAAACATAAATGTGGCCAATGATAATGAAAGTGGGATAATGTGGTGACAAATAGTAAGTGAAAATGGAGGTGATATAATGGACATAAATAGTGAAGTGTAATGGGAAATGAATGACATTTTCAGACTCAACATAACCCCAGCTGAAGCTATGCCATGTCCTCATGGCAAATATTATATTACATTAACTCTTTTGATCATTGAGCTTTGGCTAACTTTGCATGATATCATTTTGATAAACTTCATATTTCTGCAACGAGTGGTTTTACTTGAGTTGCAACATGGTTGGTTCTTGTGTTACAACCATTTTTTTTTTTTGTTGCCTTCTATTTTGATCTTTGAACTTTGCATAATGATATTTTGATTATTGTTTCAAAGTATATCTTTATTGGATTGCATGATGGTTGGTTCTTGTGTGACAACCATGTTTTTGTTTGTATCCAATTTATCCTTTAAGCACTTTTTTTTAAAAGCCATTGTATGCTCATAATAACAATGTAATAGTTAGTATCTGTTGGAAGTATGTGAGCTCTTGAATATGATATGGACATGGCAAGATATGAAAATGATTGTATTCCCCCCCCAACTGATGGTATTGGCAATTTTATGAAATGAGGAAGATAAATATTTTTCCAACAATTATCATTCTAGCTTTTTATGGAATTCTATGGTCAAAAGTTAGAAAATGACGTACCTTCACTTACCCTTTGGAATGGATGAGTTGTATGTGTGGTGGCTGAAAAATTTCTGATCATATCCTTCTTCAAGTGGCTGAACAAGAGGAGTCATGGATAGAGAGATAAGATGACTTTTTATTGCTTCTACTAAAACTTGCTGAATCTGCTTGAAAATGCTGAAAATAATAGTCTTCATGTCTTCAAAACTTGTTGGCACAATTCCTACTATGTGAAAAGATGTTCTGATGTCGAACATAGTAGGAAATTGTTGGCTTAGTGGCCATTGATGGATGCCACTAGTCAACACGAGAACTCTCACCATTTATGACAATGAGAGTCAAGATGCCCAAACACATCTTGTCAGGTACGAATGAATTTGTCGATGTCGAGTCACCTAGAAGATCTGATGAACAAGGGACATTAATTTATTCCCATTGTTTATCAGCATAAGGACTTGCCATTAAGGCATGCAAGCCTCAAGGTGTTTTTACAAAGAACTTTAGACTCAAAGGACTATGGACTCAATAATTTGCATTGAAGCAAGGCTTATTTGCAGAATGAAAATGACAGGAAATGGAAGATGAAAATGAAAGATGGCAATGGAGAATAGAAATGGCAATGGGAAATAAGCATATGAATAAGCCTCTTGCTTTTATTTGTGGGTTATGAATGGACAAAAAGAAATGGAAAATGGATGTGAATGTAAATGGAAAAGTATGAAGTGAAATGAGGTGAATGGTTTATTATGAGGTATGGACGTGATAGATGGATGGATGTGATGGATGGATGGATGTGATGGAGACAATAATAGCTGAACATTTTTCAAGTGTTTGGATCTGATTTTGCATCAGCATATTTCCTCTTTGTTGTTGATCATCCTCTTATGAAACAAATTGGTCTCTTAGGGAGACACCATTCTTTTGTAGTCATTTGTCCTTCCTCCTGCAACCTGCAAAAAAAACTAATACTTCTTCTGCAATGGAATGTAAGATTATCAAAGGAGAGAGGTAATCAATCTCTCTAGTTATGATATTTACACACAAAACTAAGAATTTGTATTAATGAAACAAGTTCTCAAAGGAAAAATCAAAAGAATTTATATCTGCTCTGAAATTGGTGCCCAAGTTGAATGTTGCTTCTTTTCAGCAATTTATTTCATTATTTGCCATTTCAAACTCTAATGTTAGATTTCTCATTGTATAGATCTTGTTGAGACCTTTCCAATGATACTTAAATCATCAAAATCTGATTTTGTATGAAAAAGATAGGCTGATTTGAACAATGAGGTTTTTCTGGTTGTGGAATTAGGGAACAGCTGCGGAATTGGACTTTAGCTGCGGAATGTGCACGGTTCTGTAGCTAAAAATATTGAATACAAAGTTAGCTATTCATCTTTCATCATCAGTCCAAAATTAATCAATAGCTTCAGAAAAGTGAGCAAATAACTTATTCATTTCATTGATTCAAAATTATTATTTTTTCTTGACATGCAGCGACTTAGTGTGGCGACTCAGTGTGGCGACTTAATGATAACACACAATTTGACTTCCCTTTGACCGGGGTCTTTTTCATCAAATTGGACCAAATGAATAGGACACCATCCATGTACTGACATTTCCCCAGCTACCCATGTGGCTTGTTTTGCTTGATGGCACCTGCAACCTAGAGTTTAACAAAACAGCTGCAGAAAGTGGCTTGTTTTCGCAGCTAATGAAAAAAGAGTGTAGAAAATACTGTGAAATGGAGTGGTTGTGTGTGTGGAAAAGAAAAAAAATGTGGAGGAGTGAAGGCTGTACAAATTGTTGTTCAACCTTAATAGATACTTCATACCCAACAAGATCTTGCAATCATTCAAAAACTTGTGATGACTTTGTTTATTCTACAAATATCTGTTGTTGTTCCTTGGTATCCTTGCACCCAGATATACTTCAATGATTTCAAGTTCAGCACTGCAGATGCTATTGCAGATCCACTGAAACAACAGCCTCTCATTTCAAGTCTCTCCAGCTTTGAGCATCCTTTCGAAAAATCACAGAGACCCTAGTCACTTTCTAAAACTCAACAACATCCACCTTACATTTGTACTGTATTTCCCAATATAATCAAGCCTCATATCTGTCAACCCTCCAGGCCTCAAGTACAATCCAAATCTGTTTAACTTGCTACACCCAAGCAACAAAGCCATGACTCCATTATCAAGTGGCAGATCAGTAATTCTTTCTTCTTTATCCAACAAAACTAAACGAAAGTCCCTCAGATTTTTGCAGTATTCTCCAACAGCCTCCAATGGCAAGTTGCTTATATCTATTACATGAATAGCAATAAACTCCACATTGAGGCAGCCTTGATCTATCATGGAAAGCCCTCTGTCTCCAATCACATTTCGTACCTCTAGAACTTCAAGGTTAGTGCATAAATGAAGTAACTCGCAATGATTTTATGCGCTCAAAAACGTGAACTGTAAATCCAATTTCTTTAGGTTACAAGCCCGTGGAAGCAATAAAGGCAACCCAGTGTCACTCATGTAATTGATTCCTACAAGTGTTCCTCTTGCTTGGCGGAGTTTTATGGACACGCCATTGTTGTGAAGAGCCGTATGTAATGGAGTTAGACAATGCTGTGTTCAATTCAAACTGTTATTAAATCACTGTCCGCTCATTAAATCATGAGGTGAGGTGGAGCAAGGTTAAATTCCAGCACATAATTTGACTCCTAATTAGATTTCTCCTCCTCATGCACGCGGAATTACATCACAACTGTTCATTTAATTAAAAACTCTGTTTTTTTCACGCGGCACTCTAAAATACGCTCCGAAGAACCGCCGATTTCTCCCAGACCGCCACAAATTTCCTCAAACGGTTTCTGGGTTATCTAATTGACCCAATTGGAAAACAAACCCATGTTTTATTTTATTCAAATTCGCTACCATTTGGGCAAATCGATCATTTGAAATTTGACGTTGTTCTGAGTTTTGCATTTTTTTTTCTTCTGAGTTTCACTATTCTGCATTCTATGAATTGTTGTGGCAAATGTGTTTGCAATATCTACAGTAAACCAGGGGCAGCGAGTGAAGATTTTCTACATTAATTATCCCATGTTTTCGTAGAAACAAACTAAGTCTGAGCTATGGGTAGTTTTGCAATTTTTAGTATAGAGAATAGCTGCTTCATCGACGACAGAAACAACTACTGTAGCATAAGATGGTTTGGTTTTTGGCCTGACTGGTTTTCCTTCCCTTCCTCCAGTACAGCATTACTTCAAATAGAGGTGTACTCTCAAAATAATTTGATCGAGGAATTATAAATCGATTATCCCAAAACTCTAAGTCGATGATTACACTAGACTCCTGAGAAGTTCTTGGTTGATGAATTTGAGCTATATAATCTGTTGATTTGAATGTGCTTTCCCTTTATTTTAGAGCCAAAGTGAAGGCAATATTAGGTAGAGTTAGAATGAATCCATTTATTTACACATTCTGTGTGGAATGCTCTGTAAAATCGATTTCAAAGGAAGAGTGTTTGCATATAAAGTTAACAACAAATATGGTCAATGAGTGAATTGCCACTAACCAAGAATTCAAAGAAGTTTGTGAGGCTCACAATGGAGATCATGAGCTCAGCATTTTCTCTGAGTATTGGTGACTGCAGCATGCTTTAAGCTTCTATTTTCAATCTATTTGCATAGTTTATGTAGGCCAAAGCTTGAACAGGGAAGCAGATTTTCTATTGAGGCCACAAAAAAACTAGGAATGGAGATAGCTATATAAGCTGGTTTTTTT
>APFE030229032.1:30702-45365 GCA_000404065.3 Pinus taeda
AAAAGGAAAACATAGAACATATTCTAGAAAAGGAGAAATTTGCTACTTCTAACGCAAAGATTCCATTAGAGAGACCATTTAATTTAGAAGTAGAGATCGGAAAACTTAAGATATCTATTCCCCTCTCAGAACTTGCCAAACATGATGTGTATAGGCAACAAATTCGAAGGTCACTTCAAATTCCAGAGATCAAGGATGATGTAAATGTTTTAGATGATACCCCTGAGCTGTTGTTTGGTCCAGAAGTTAATGGAAAATCAACATATGGATCTGTTCCACCCTTTTATGTTAGTTTGCACATACATGACAAGATCTTGCATAATGCTATGTTTGACTCAGGTGCCTCACACAATCTTATGCCCAAAGCTGTAATGGAAAATCTAAACCTGGATGTCACAAGACCCTACAAATATCTATACTCCTTCAACTCAAGTCAGGTCAAGTGTTTAGGCTTAATTAAAGACCTTTGTGTGTCTTTAGTCCAATTTCCCAACAACACAATCCTAATGGACATAGTAGTTTCTAACATTCCAACAAAATATGGCATGCTCCTATCAAGATCATGGGGAGAAAAACTCCAAGGATCCCTCCAACTCGACCTCTCTTATGCCACTATTTCTATCTTTGGGCAACCAAAGAGACTGTACAAAGAAACACTCATGAAATATGTGGTAAGTAGTGAGGAAAAGCCCCAAAATTTTCCAATTTACTCAATCCATTCTGATATGGATTCATTTATTATTTTTAATGATGACACCCATCCTCCAACTAATGGGAAGCCTTTAGCTTTAGAGCTAGAGACATGCATAAATGAAGAACTGGTTGCCCATGCCCATGAAATGGTCACAACAATCAAGGCAGCCAGCAAACAAGAAGAACCTCCTAAACACAAATTTTAAATATGTCCAATCCTAAAATAACTAAAACTATTAATACAAACCAAAAGCAAGAGATTACATGGTATTTAGAGTTTGATGGTTCTGGCCATGCCTACAGACTAAATTCCAGATGTACCAACAACATGGCAGAGTATGAAGCTCTCCTCTTAGGCCTAAAATTGCTCAAAGTTCTAGGAGCTACAAAAGTGTCCATTCTAGGTGACTCCGATCTAATCATACAACAAATGAAAGGTAACTTTGTTACTAATGACAATAGAATGAGGGCCTATAGGACTGCTGCCACAGAAATACTTAACACCTTCACTGAATCCAAGCTAGCCAAGATTTCTAGAAACCATAACATACATGCACACAGCCTGGCCACTTTTGCTAGTACATGCAAGCTTCCATTTGAGCCAAATCACCATTTTACTGCTGAGATAAAACATAGGCCCGCTATTCCTAATAATATTAGAGATTGCCAAGTATTTGAAAATCATGCCCAGATTAACAATTTCCTCACTCTTGAGGGCGAGTTTTCAAATTCAAACATTGACATGGAGGCCATGAACGATTCCCAACAACAAACAAAAGAAAATCAACAGGCTGTAACAGCTGCAACAGCAAAACAAATCCTGAATCCAACTATTTTTGACAATGCTAATATAGAAGAGCTAAGACAAATGCATTTAGAGCAAGCAGCCAAAGCAGAGGCTGAGTTTATTGATCTAAAGAATAACTTTTTACCTGCTAGCCTTACTCCATTAGAAGACATGTTTGATGACAATGATGTGCCCAAAAAGCCAAAAATGGAGCCTTTAGATGCTTCTATAGAAGAACACAACATAGGGACAGCAGAGAAGCCCAGAATGATCAAATTGTCCAAAAATCTGCCCCCTGATCAAAAACCAAAGTATGTGGATTTTTTCAAAGAGTTTCATGATGTATTTGCTTGGAGTTATGAGGACTTGAAGTCCTATGACACCTCAGTGATTCAACATACCATTCCCTTAAAACCAAATCAAAAACCATTCAAGCAGAAACTTATAAGAATAAACCCTATGCTTCTTCCCCTCATTGAGAAGGAAGTGAAAAGAATGTTTGAAGCAGGTATTATAACACCCATCAAATTTTCTGAATGGGTATCCAATCTAGTCCCCACAAGGAAAAAATCAGGGGAGATCAAACTGTGTGTAGACCTAAGAAACTTAAACCAGGTCTGTTTAAAAGACCACTACCCTTTGCCTAAAATGGACCACATCCTACAAAGAGTAGTGGGGTAATCTAGAATCTCTTTACTAGATGGATTTTCAGGTTTCAATCAAATACTTGTTCACCCGGATGACCAAGACAAGACAACCTTTACCACACCATGGGGAACATTTAAGTATGTCAAAATGCCTTTCGGGCTAAAGAAAGTTGGTGCCACCTTTCAAAGGGCAATGGAAATTGCATTTGCCAAGGAAATCCATGAATTCCTTGTTGTCTATCTTGATGACTTAACCCCTTTCTCCAAATCTGATCAAGAGCACCTCAAACACTTAAGGAAAATCTTCATGACATGTAGGAAATATGGTATTTTCTTGAATCCCAAGAAGTGCTGGTTTGGCCTTGAGGAAGGTAAGTTGCTAGGCCACATCATTTCAAAATATGGTATCAGAATTGATCCTGAAAGAATCCAGGCCATCCTTCAAATTCCATACCCAAGAAACATAAAAGAGTTGCAAGAATTCCTTGGAAAGATCAATTTCCTAAGGAGATTTATCCCAAATTTAGCCGAACTGATAAGACTATTAAGCAACATGTTAAAAAAGGATGCCAAGGTAAGATGGTCTATGGAAACCAAGCAGGCTTTTGAGAGTATCAAAGCTACCTTGACTCAAATGCCTGTACTCACAAGCCCACAATTTGACAATGATTTTATCATCTTTTCCTTTGCTTCAGATCACACGATAGCGGTTGTCCTTCTGCAAAAGGATGACCAAGGAAATGAAAAGCCAATCGCATTCTTTAGCTGAGCCTTAAGAGATGCACTCTTGAAATATCAAATTATGGAAAAACAGGCCTATGCCCTTGTCAAGGCCATAAAAGACTTCAGAGTTTATATTTTATATTCTCATGTGATTGCCTATGTCCCAAACTCTGCTGTAAAAGACATTTTAACTCAAGAGGGACTAGAAGGCAGAAGAGGCAAGTGGATTTCCAACATTCTTGAATATGACATTGAAATAAAACCCACCAAGCTAATAAAGGGACAAGGTCTGGCCAAACTAATGTCCGAAACAAATTTTCAAGCCTTAGACATCAACTAGTTGGACAATGAACAGGAGCTGGCGACTCCACAGATCAGTGAAACCTTTTTGCAATCCCCATGGTATGCTGATATTTCCTATGTATTGTTAAACCTGTGTTCTCCCCCAGGGTTGTCCAGAACCAAAAAGAGGTTTTTAAAAATGAAAGCATCAAAGTTTTGTGTCTTAGATGGTGCCTTGTTTTGGAAAAATCATGAAGGCACTAAACTGTTTAACCATAAATGAAACCAACAACATCATGAAAGAATTCAATGCAGGGGACTGTGGAGGGCATCTATATTGGAAGTCCACTACTGAAAATATTTTAAGGGCTGGTTATTATTGGCCCTCTTTATTTGCAGATGTCAAGAAATTTGTTGTTTCATGTCACAAATGCCAAATCTTTGAAGGAAAAATAAAATTGTTTCCCTTGCCCCTTAAGCCTATCTCAACCGAAAAACCTTTTCAATAATGGGGTCTTGACTTCATAGGTGAAATCCATCCCTCTTCTTCAGGCCAGCACAAGTGGATTTTAATAGCCACCGACTACTTCACCAAGTGGATTGAAGCCATCCCATGTAGGCAAGTCAATGACTCCACTATTATTCGATTCCTTGAGGACAATATCCTTTCCAGATTTGGCTGCCCTGAGAAAATCATCACTGACAATACTGCTGCCTTCAAATCCAAAAAGATGATCAACTTCTGCCATAAATTTCACATGACCTTGGGCCACTCTTCAGCCTACTATCCTCAAGGTAATGGCTTGGCCAAATCATCCAACAAAAGCCTCATCAATATCATAAAGAAAGTGTTGGAAGATAACAAGAAGAACTGGCATAGGAAGCTCACAAATTCCCTGTGGGCAGATAGACTTTCAACCAAGAAATCCATTGGGATGAGCCCTTATGAGCTAGTATATGGCATGGAAGCCATATTTCCTTCATCTTTGGGCATTCCTACTATCAAACTGTTACAGGAGATTCAAGCTGAACCAAATGACATTCAAAGAAGAATTAATCAGACCATTCATCTTTAGCAAACCAGAGAACAAGTGTATGACAGACCTCAGATTTTGTAGGAGAAGCTCAAAAAGATGTTTGATAAGAGAGCCAAGGCTGAGGATTTCTGCGTTGGCAACAGATTTTTAAGGTGGGATTCACGAAGAGAAGACAAGGGCAAACATGTAAAATTTGATTTTCTTTGGAATGGTCCATTCATTGTCAGCGCTGTGCAAGGAAATAACACATATTTCCTCAAATCTGTAGATGGTTGCTCAACTGAAGAGGGCCCTGTAAATGGCTAAATGTTAAAGCATTATCATGATCCTTTTTGTTAAGAATAACCCAGCAGCATCATTTTTGTACAAAAAGTCTGTATATATCAGCATTTTGTTTTATTTCTGTGTAACAATCCGAATGACAGAGGACGTTGAAGAAAGCAGGCAGTGCTACACAGATCACAAACATTTGAGTTAAGGGAAAGTGTTGTTCTCATTCCACAGTTTCAATTATTTAACAGTCAGCACTAAGAAATTTCAATCTACAGCAACAATAGAAGATCAAGGCAGTCTGACCTGTTGTTCTTGACTTTTCACAAGGAAAAGCCATCCCCAAGTGGAGCCACTGGTAGCCTCCTGCTGCAGCAGGTTACTCATCTTTCATGATTGGCATTTTTACATGCCAAATATGTCATACTTTGCATGCTGCAATTTTCCATATTTACTACAGAGGCCAAAGAAGAGGGCATGAGAGTGTGCCAGTTCAAGTGCCACTGTTGTGTTCCAATTTTTTATGTACTATTCCATTTTTGAAGAATTTCAGTTAAAGGGAGGTCCAAACAGTATGATCTTGGTCTCCCTAGATTTCAATTTCTTGTTTTAGAATATAAAGAATCAAAATCTGTCCAAACAGCTTAATCTTGGCAGATTCTTAGACAGGTAGAGAAGCAAGGGTGCTCAATAGCCTAATCTGAGCCCCTGGATGAAATAAGTGTAGATATAGATAGGAGGACAGTAAAAAGAAAAGGTTGAAAAGCTGGGTCTGCAACTCTAAGTGCACCCAAACTAAAAAGAAGAAAAAATTCTAGGTAAGTAGGCTGGGTAGGTAGTTTTGAGGTTGCAGAATGTTGATTTGTGATCAATTTCATGTTTTCAAGTGTCATATCTGTTCAGGTCACAACTATCAGGCAGATTTCATATGGAGGAGCTCAAGTAAGGCATGACTAACTCCCCCCTTCTTCCTTATTCCCCAAATCATTCACTAACTTCCCTAAAGAGGTCAAGATCTGCTTGATATCTCTTAGTTTCATCATTTTCATGACAATTTGCCTTGGCAAAGATCTGCTTTACTCAAGGAATGTCCATTTCCTTTAGGAATCTTTCCCCCCCAATAGCCTAAGATTCACATACTTAGCGCTTTCTTATCACTGGTCATATTAACTACTAACTTTACTGTATAGCTCCCTATCTATTTCCCCTTCTCCTACTGAAAACTATGTTAATAATTCCCCTATATACTTATCCCCTTCCCCTGGTTGAAAAATAACCATAAAGTAACACTTGGGAATTGCTCAGTTTATCTAAAACTCAGCAAGAACCCTCCTTTTGCCTCAAAAAACCATCTCCCAATGCAAAGGACCCCTTCCGATGCATTAAGTCCCTCCTCCAAAGTACAAAAACCCCTTTGCAATGCCCTTGGACTCATTCCATGGCATAAATTCCTCCTTCCTATGCACAAAACCCATGCTCCGTCCCTTTTTCTAAACCCCCGCGTGTAAATAATTTAACCCCGCTCATATTTAACCCAAAAACCCCCTTTTCTAAAGTTCCCCCCCCCCCAGCGAATTAAAAAATTAAAAATATTCGCGCGGGCCCCGTTCTTATCCATCCACCGCTTTACCTTATCCGCTAGCCGTCAGATCTGACGCGCCCGAGATCTACGGTGGGCGGGTCCTTTTGTGCCCCGACATGCTGAGGGTTAGCGTCCGGGACATCGATGGTTTTGCCGTCGTACTCCCGCCACGCGTCACCCTCCTGGCTGTGGCAGAGGCCCCCTCCCCAATACTGCCCAGGCGCAAAAGCGGTGCGCCCCAAACTAGAAAACCGCCCTCCCCTCGAGTGACATAAGCATCACGTCACCCGCCACGTTGCCGCCACCTCACCCCTTCCTGCTTGCGCCTTGCCGACATCATCCTGCCACCATGTGCCTGCCACATCATCACTCTACCGTACTGCCACGTCACCCCGCTGACGTCACCCTGCTGATGTCATCACCGTACAAGGGGGTCCCACTACTGACGTCATCCGCCGTATCATTGATGTCACCCTCTGAAAAAACGCGCAAGTGAAAAATCAAAGCTTCGGAAGCCCGGAATGAAAAACAAAGGAAATTTTCGATACGGGAAATGGGCCAAAATGAGGAATCTTTTGATTCCGCAGTCGTTTTTGCACCGAAAAGGGCAGAAAAGGTCCGATTTTGCAGTTTTTAGCATATCAGCAGAGAGAGTGTCCCGATTCAATTATCAAAGAGTATCAGGGGAGATGAAGTCCAATTTAATGCCAAAGAGTATCAGTGTTGCGGCAAAGTGTATCAGTGAAGATTTTATCAGTGCTCAAAGCTGATGAAACATTAAAGAGCCCCCAGCAAGTTAAAGAAATAGTAAAAGCCATTTAAAGCCTCTCAAATCACAATTACTGCACATCAAAGTCACATGAGATCAGTGGACCAAAGCTCAAAGCACAGTTATTGCAGAAACACTGCACCAAGTCACAAAGGACACTACATTAACTCATTTTTGATCCAGCTGCCTCTTGCGCAGCTCAATAGATATTATTTGCATTTAATTTCAGCACAAGTTTAGGTTTAAAGGCTTTTCCCGCAGACCTGTTTAGGTCAGCTGTAATAAATACTTTTGGATATTTTACCTATAAAGACCACCCTGAACAATGTAATGAGGGTTTGTTTTTTTGCTTAAGGAGAGACTCGCACTGTATATCTGAGAATTTCTATAATCAAAGACTGCTTACGAGTTTGGAGAACGAACTGTCTGATGTGTTGTTAATGTTCTGAATATTGAATGAGGGAAATCCTGTGCTGTCTTATGAATCAATAAGTATTCCTTACCTCTGTTGTTTTCAATTTCACATATGCTTAAGTTGCAGAATAAAAGTCTGGTTTAGAATTTGCTTACCTGCACTCTAAGCTCAGTTTCTGTGGCTTCTTAATGTTTTCCTCTTGATTTAGGCATAAATATGAATTCCTTATGGCTCATGTTTGCTCTATCTCACATGTAAATGACTGTTACCTGGGAATTCTTAGCTGCTCCCAGATAGGGCTCGTTTATCTTCCCTCTGCTAACCTATTTGAGAGATTCTTTGTTGCCTCTCATTCCTTAGCCTGAAATCCATCTTCATTTAACCTCAAGTTTGTTTCATGAACAACTACCTTGCCCCTCTTTCCTCTTGTGACCAAGAAAATGCACCACCAGTTTTACTCCTCGACTCCATGCCCAATGGATTGAAACTTATCACTCTATGCATGCCTCTCTGCCTGAAAGTATCATCCTTCCCATCACCAAACACAAACAAAACCCATAGAACCCAATAACTAGCCTAAAGTCATCATCAACAAAGCTAAATCATCAAGAGAGAGCCCTCTCTGATTGCAGGTGGGCTAGAACCTGCAGTCCAAAGATTGGTTTGTGGTTACCTCGGCCGTATCCCTTCAGGAGCTTAGGGACAACCTGAGTGTTAACAATAATGATGCTATTGGAGTAGAATGTGAAGTGATTGATTTGAAGGATAATTTTTACATACAAGCCTGACCCCTCTAGAATATATTTTTGACTCAAATGACATTTCTAGGAAACCTAAAATGCAGCCATTAAACGCAGAAATTGAGGACTGTAATATAGGAATTGCAGAGAATCCCAGAATGATAAAATTGTCTAAAGCTCTACCTCCTGACCAAAAACTGAAGTATATTGAACTGTTCAAAGAATTTCAAGATGTTTTTGCATGGAGTTACGAGGACCTAAAGTCTTATGATACATGTGTTATCCAACACACTATACCTCTCAAGGAAAACCAAAAACCTTTCAAACATAAACTTAGGAGGGTCAACCCTGTGCTCCTCCCTTTAATTGAGAAAGAAGTTAAAAGGATGTATGAAGCTGGAATTATTGCACCTATCATATTCTCAGAATGGGTTTCAAACTTGGTGCCCACTAGAAATAAAACAAGAGAGATTAGGCTGTGTGTCGATTTGAGAAATTTGAACAAAGTCTCTTTAAAGGACAACTACCCCTTACCCAAAATGGATCACATGCTACAAAGGGTAGTGGGTGCTTCAAGGATCTCACTATTAGATGGATTCTCAGGTTTCAATAAGATCCTAATGCACCCTGATGATCAAGACAGAAATGCCTTTACAACACCTTGGGGGACCTTCAAATATGTGAAAATGCCATTTGGACTTAAGAATGCAGGAGCAACTTTTCAAAGAGCCATGGATATAGCTTTTGCTAAAGAAATCTATGATTTTTTAGTCATTTACCTAGATGACCTTACAACATTCTCCAAATCATATCAAGAACACTTGGATCACCTCAGACAAGTATTTTTAATTTACAGAAAATATGGTATATCATTGAATCCAAAAAAATCATTGTTTGGCCTAGAAGAAGGAAAATTATTGTGCCATATCATCTCTAAAGAAGGCATTAGAATTGATCTGGATAGAATACAAGCGATTCTGCAAGTTCCTCACCCTAGAAAAATCAAAGAACTACAAGCCTTTTTGGGAAAGATCAATTTTCTAAGAAGATTCATACCAAATCTGGCTGAGTTGATAAGGTTGCTAAACAACATGCTGAAAAAAGATTCCAAGGTCAAGTGGACAATAGAAGCTAAACAATCCTTTGAAGAAATAAAAAAAACTTTGACTCAAACACTAGCCCTTACAAGCCCAAATTTTGACAAGGACTTTATCATATTCTCATTTGCATCAGACCATACAATTGATGTTGTTTTGCTTCAAAAAGATGAACAGGGATATGAAAAACCCATCGCCTTTTTTAGCAAGGCACTTAGAGATGCTCCACTCAAATATCAAATCATGGAGAAATAAGCATATGCACTTGTAAAGGTCATTAAGGACTTTAGAGTTTACATCTTATACTCTCATGTGATTTCTTATGTACCCAACACTATTGTTAAAGACATCCTAACCCAAGAGGGAATTGAAGGCAAAAGGGGAAAATGGGTAGCTACCATACTAGAATATGACATTGAAATCAAACCAACCAAACTGATAAAAGGACAAGGATTAGCCAAACTTATGACTGAAACCAATTTTCAAGCCCTTGACATAAATCAACTGGATAATGAACAGGAGATGGCGATTCCACAGATCAATAAAGCCTTTTCACAATCACCTTGGTATGCTGACATATGTTTTATATTATTAAACCTACAAGCTCCTCCAGGATTATCCAGAACTAAGAAAAGATTCTTGAAAATGAAAGCTTCCAAATTCTGTGTTTTAGACCATGCTCTCTTGTGGAAGAATTATGAAGGTGTTTTATTAAATTGTCTAATCAAAGAAGAAACTGACAAAGTACTTAAGGAGTTTCATGCAGGGATTGTGGTGGACATTTATATTGGAAATCAACTGCTGATAAAATTCTAAGGGCTGGATTTTACTGGCCCACGCTATTTGCTGATGTAAATAAATATGTAACTTCTTGCCACAAATGCCAAATCTTTGAAGGCAAGAAAAGGTTGCTGCCTCTACCCCTCAAACCCATTTCCACCGAAAGACCATTTCAACAATGGGGTTTAGACTTCATTGGAGAAATCCACCCTTCATCCTCTGGCCAACACAAATGGATCCTTACTACCACAGACTAATTTACCAAGTGGATAGAGGCAATCCCTTGTAGGCAAGCCAATGATTAGTAATCATGCAATTTTTAGAGACCATCATCTTCTCTAGGTTTGGCTGTCCTGAGAAGATTATAACAAACAATGTTGCTACTTTTAAATCCAAGAGAATGATCAATTTCTGTCATAAATACTACATTACCTTGGGCCATTCTACAGCCTATTACCCTCAAGGTAATGGTCTAGCTGAATCCTCCAACAAGAGCTTGATCAACATCATTAAGAAAGTATTGGAGGAGAATAAGAAAAATTGGCATAAAAAGCTTGTCAATGCACTATGGGCAGACATAATGACTACTAAGAGATCCATTGGAACAATTCCCTATGAGCTGGTTTATGGTATGGAGGCAGTGTTCCCTTCTTCTTTGGGAATCCCAGTGATAAAGTTGCTGCAAGAAATACAGGCGGAACCTAATGATATTAAAAGAAGGATTAATCAAACAATTCATTTGCAGCAAACTAGAGAAGATGTCTACCAAAGAGATAAGGTTTTGCAAGAAAACCTTAAAAAGAACTTTGACAAAAGGACCAAAGCAGAGGATTTTTTCATTCGGGATAAAGTTTTAAAGTGGGATTCCAGAAGAGAAGATAGGGGAAAACATGGAAAATTTGATTTCCTGTGGAAAGGACCATTTATCATTCGGAATGTACAAGGAAACAACACATACTTTTTGAAAAGTCTGGATGGTACAGAGACAAATGATGGGCCAGTTAATGGTCGAATGCTGAAGCATTATTTTGATCCAATTTGTTGAAGATATGAACACTTCAATTTGTACATATTAGTGTTTACTTTCTACAGTTTATTACAACAATAAGATAGGGAATAAGATGCAGCAAATTTTGAGGGAAAGGCAAGGAATTGTGCCACCTTTTGGTATTACATTTTGAGTTTATCAGAAGAAATTGAAGAAGGATACTTGGGAGTTGTAAAAATGATGACAAATATTCAGACAGACTACCCAAAACAGAGATGCAATTATTTGAATGAGTTCATAAGGAATACATAGATATTGCAGAGGTACAGTTTATGTTGCAGCAAAGGAAAAAATTTCATAAAACAACAAGAACCGAATATAAGGCCATCTGACCTGCTGTTCTTGACTTTTCACCAGGAAAAGTCATCCCCAAGTGGAGCCACTATTAGGTTCCTATACCAATAGGTTTCATTTTTCATGGCTGCCTGGAGAAGTGCCAAATATGTTCATCCTTTCCATGCTGCAAAGGTTCCATATTTTGAAGACCTTCACTATGTACAGTTGCTTGACTCTTATCATAGTTCATGAATGGCCAAAAAGAGATTCAGGGTTTGCTATTTCAAGTGCACCCAGTGAAAATGAAGAAAAAATGTTAGGAGTAATAGGATTGGTAAGCAGTTTTGGGGTTGCAGAAGCTTGTTTATGGGTAATTTTGTCCTTTTAAGGTGAGTTATCTCATTACTATCATGAACACCATGGCAATTATGTGGTGACAAAGCAGATGTTGCATGTCTAACTCCCCCTCATTCCCCTCACAGAAATCACTTACTAACCTCCCTCCAAGGACACCGGGATCTGCTCAGTGTTCCTAGTTCACTTCATTTCATGAAAAAGACTAAGTAAAATTTTGTTTTTACTTAAGAAACGAAGCCATATTTCTTGTGTAAAATATTGATTTTCTCCTAAACCTAAACTATTCAACTCTAATAATAAAAACCCTCTCATTTCCCTAAGCCTAAGTTCTTAACTCTACAACTTAGTGCTTCCCTTCATAAAGCCATATTAACATGTTAACTTTATTATATAATTCCTATGTAAATGTTTTCCCCACCCCTATTATACTAAATACATAAAAAAACCCAAAATATTTTAATATCCCTCCCCTCGGCTAAAGTTATAGCCATATTTCAATTTTTGTCAAGATTTATTGGTCCACCCGGGGCCAATAACAAACCTCCACACGCTCCATCAGGATTTGTTAGACATTTGGTTAAACAAATAACCAACCCACATTGCAAACCATACATAAAAACCCACCCCGCACAAATATTAAACTTTGATTAACGCTGGGGTGATTAACTGTTAATCCACCTGCCAACCAATAGAATTCGCCCCAATGCTAATTAATCCACTGTTTATTACTCAACCCCCATGCCATAAACCTCCGCCAACTCCATCAAACGTCAATCGTCAGATCAAGGCATGTAGATCGGACGGTGCGCATCGATATCGGAACCCTTCTGATGTCCAAAAGTTACTGCGCGATGAAAAGCGGTTTTGCCGCCGTACCAAGGGACGTGTGTCGCCCACCCGGGGTCATCGCATCCCCTCCGTCCGAAACCACCTTTGCCCCAAAATCGATGCGAGGGATACCATTTACCGCCCTCACTGAGACCCCGATGACGTCATCCTCTGACGTCACCTCCATGTCAGCGCCCACATCATCTGCCACGTCATCTTCCGTACCCCGCTACACGACAAAAAAATTATGTCATGATGACGTCATCACAAAAAAGCGCCAAAAAGCCCACAAAGCCAAGTTTTTGTCAAAACTCGTGAAAATGATGGTTTTTCGTCTATTTCTATGTGTTGTTTTGCGGAACCTGTGCATGCAAACTACAATGAATTTGCCACCAAAGCTCCAAT
Organism: Pinus taeda; assembly: GCA_000404065.3. Classification (NCBI taxonomy): domain Eukaryota; kingdom Viridiplantae; phylum Streptophyta; class Pinopsida; order Pinales; family Pinaceae; genus Pinus; species Pinus taeda. The sequence continues at coordinate 43,439 of APFE030229032.1, forward strand.
CTGTCACCTTGACCACGACAGTTCGGCATCCTTCTCTGCAAATAATCATCCAACCGGCCAATTACCCTGGGGTGCGTCGCAAAAACAAAAGTATTTACTGCATTACCTCCAAACCCTGTGTATTTCCGGTTTTTCTCTGAATTGCATCCGTAGAGACAAAAATCGAGCAAACACAGTCTATATTTCTTGAAAAATACACCCCAACCATACTTGTTTGCCCATTTTTTGCAAAAAACTCGACTTCTACAGCTTAAAATACAGTGACCTGATTATAAACACAGGCATTTGCCTAAAATCTGGTTCCCAAGCCCCTATTTTTAACTTTCCTCTGCAAATTTTCCAAGAACGCGCCCAAATTCCAGCTCAAATCATCAAGATGCTCTCAAAGAGAACACTATTACCGTTGTTTTTGTCCATTTTACCGAAGGAGCCCTGCAAACTCCGTTTTCACTGTAAGATTTGCCCAACAGATTAAAATTCGAATTAACATCATTCTGCCATTACCTAAGAAAATCCCAGAGCCATTATTTTATCTACTTTGATACACAGACCCAAATTCCAGATTGGAAAATCACAGATTGTTGAGCAATGGAGACTCCAGTGGCCTTGAATTTTGCACCTCTCAATGCTCCACACAAAGAACTAGAGTGGATACCTCTAGCTAACAGGGATTTCCAGATTAATGACTTAACTGGTGACAAGCCTCACCTCCAAGCGTTTTGTGAAATTAGGAATAGCTATAGGAACAATGCTAATGTCTATGGAATTTGGGAGTCCAACATGCCCATGTACTACCTCCCTTCAGCGAATGTATTCCCTGACCTCATCCATCAATGCCATGCCAATTATGAGCCCACTCAAAGAGCAGTCATGTCTCCTTCTGGAAATGTCCTCTTTTATATCACCCCTGAATCCATCAATGAGATGTTGCACTTCAAGCCAGCTCAACCTCTGACTCCTCTTTCCTTGGGACTTTTGCTTGACCAAGGTGCCAAATTTCCCAGCTCAGAGATAACCAGATTGACTTAATTGTTTATGAGACCAAATTTCCAACACAGAGGCCCACCTCCTTATCTAGATATTTGGTTCACTAAGGTAGGAAGATTCATTATAAACATGATATCCTACGTCTTAGGATTTAAAACAAGTGAGCATATTAATGAGACCACCTCGGTTCTCTTGTCTATTTTTACTGCAGGACAGCCCCCTATTGTCAACTATGATTATGCCACTTACATAGCTGATAAGATCCATGAGAAATTCATGAGCATGGACAGAGAAAGAGTATTTAAATACACATAATACATATATCATTTGTTGTTGTACTATCAACCAGATAGTTTTCAAATTTCCCTCAGAAAATTGGATTGCAAAGGAGAGAGAAGGTCTATAATCTTCTGGACCTCAGTCTTCCACCATGTTTACTACTCTCCTAATACTTATTGTGAATTCATTGATATGTTCATACATCCAGCCACCTCTTTACTGATGTCGAGTCCTCCAGATAGACTTTTGGGTGAAATGCAGAAAAATTTGCAGCTTTCCAAAAGCTACAGCATAGGTGACTGGTACTTTTACCAGAATCACACTGAATCCGAATCTATGGCTCTGAATTGTGCCCCTACAAGCTGCCCAAATTTGTGCCCATGAGGTTGTTTGCACTAGAATACTTCAGGCAGTTCATCCATGCAGACAAAATCCATTTCTATAAGGCCAAGAAAAAGGCACAACTCAAAATAAGAAATCAATTGGGCCCTTTCATATTCAATAAAAGGGGAGCCTAGGAGCAGGCTGACAAGATCTTAGGGGAGCAACTTAAGCTGAAACAAAGTTTTTATTGGGCACCATATGACCGCGGTCATTTCATAAGTTATAGAAAAGTCAAAAACAACCTGGCACCCTATGTTCATCACAAGATCCCTGAGAT
>APFE030229069.1:1967-26359 GCA_000404065.3 Pinus taeda
AGAATCATGGACCAATCGGGTGTCAAGCCACGGATCAAGTGTCGGTAATACCGAGGAGAGAATGAACCGTCGGATCACTACATATCGTGACCGTCGGATTGTAGATTGTAAGTTACAAATGTACATAGTAAAGAAACACACTTTACCTAACTCTATACTAGACCAAGTTATACTTAACTATTCCTATCTGTCGGAATATCCTAACATCACTATGCTACTAGGGTAGTCCTTAATCAATAGGGGCATCTAGTGGCATATCATAGTGAGACACTTTCAGACAGAGTCCAAAAGTATTCCACTTATGACAAAGAGATGTATTCCATTGTGTAGGTTTGTTGATAATGGAAGCATTACATTTTCAGGAAGGAAACGGTCATCCACATAAACCACCGACCCTTGCAGTTCATACAGACATAAGGGAAGTTCGAGAATGATCACCATGAGAAGTGGTCCACATACCTACAATAGTTCCATTTGAATATCAGGTACAAGAACGGTAGCACCAATAATGTTGTTGGTTGCCTCAGTTGACCACTCATCATGGCATTAACCATCGTGCTCAACTATCATGGGCATGAGACTTCTGATTGGCCACTTCTGTAAAAAAGCGACCCAGAATTAGCCCACACATACCATGCACTCTTGGAGGGTTAAAAAGTTCCAAATTTTCACCTCCAGGATGCATTGTTATGTCACCTTGGACACCTTTACTCTTATTCAAGCGAGTGTGCCAAGATGAATTGGGAAGTGTACTATAGTCGGGTCGCTAGGAATTTTGGGGTCGAGAAAATGGTGGCAATACTACATAATTATTTCTATTGGTCAAAACTTTGATAGCATGTTAGGAAATACATCAAATCCTGCACTGGCTATGCCATTGCCAAACCAACCATCAAGAAGCAAGGCCTTTATACTCTACTTCCTACTCCTAGTCAACCTTGGGAATCCATCTCCATGGATTATGTGTCATGACTTCTTTCTGCTAAGCATAGAAATGATTATGTTTTTGTTCTTGTTGACACATTCTCAAAGATGCCCATTATGGTAGCGTGAAAGAAGAATATCATAGTAGAATCCAATGCTAAAGTCTTCTTTGAACGAGTGTGGGTACACTTTGGGATCCCACTATTTATCATCTCTAATCGTGACAGCCGGTTCCTCAATACATTTTGGTTCAGTCTCTGGTCGATGCTGGACACCAAACTCACTAAGTCCACAAATTTCCATCCCCAAACTGATGGCTAGACAAAGTTCATCAACAAGATAATCGTATACATTATGCACATGTACATAGCAGAATCCAATGCTAAACTCTTCTTTGAATGAGTGTGGGTACACTTTGGGATCCCACAGTTTATCATCTTAGATCGGGATAACAGGTTCCTCAATACATTTTGGTTCAGTCTCTAGTCGATGTTGGACACCAAGCTCACTAAGACCACAACTTTCCATCCCCAAACTGATGGCGAGACATAGTTCATCAACACGATGATCCTACATATTCTACGCATATACAACTCAAAGAATCCATGCAGATGGGATGAGAGCCTCCCATATGTACAACACAGTTATAACCAGGCTCTCCATAGCTCGACTCACCATGGCCCTTTTTAGGTGGGTTTGGGATTCCAACAACTATGTCCCATTGATGTGTCCATACCATTTGCAACTACTCAAGTAGATTCGGCTCATGTCGAGTCTAAAGCCAAAAAGGAAAACAACTTTATTCAACACATAAAACACATCTGCAAGCACGTCCATGACATTCTAGAGAAATCAAATGCCAAGTAAAAACAACAACATGATCAACATCAAGTGCCACACAAGTTTCAGGTGGGCGACAAATTCTAGTTTCACTTGCAGAAGGAACACCTTATGAGAGCCTATCGGAAATTCATACTACTATCGTATGGTCTTTACACCATTACCAAGGGTTTGGGAGACAATGAATTTGAGCTCAACATTCCCCCATTCCTTGGCTTGCACCTAGTGTTCAATGTCAACTGCCTTCGACCATACTTCCCACCATTGTGGACACATGAGACATTGTACAACATCTCACACCTATAGAGTTAAATTGAGACTACATGGAACAAGTCGCAACTGATCGGATCATGGACATGCAGATCAAGAACACCCAACAATAAACGGTCTAACTATATCGAGTTGTCAAAGAAGGCCAACTCCTTTTACTAGGGAAAGTGGCTCCCGAGGGACCAAGTTCAGCAAAAGTTTCCTCATCTCATGGAGGAACTCAATGCAACAGGGACCATTGCTTCCTAAGCAGGGAGGAATGATCGAGGTGGATATTGGTGGCCACCCACCTATTCCACTTGGACCCCCACCACCGTTTCTTTCAATTTTCCATTTTCCTTATTTATAGCACAGTTTACTATTTTTGGTAGTTGTTTAGGTTGTGAACTTCCAGAGACATTTTGACGCCCTAAATGATGTTTTTTTTTAAAACAGGGGTCATCATGGTTTGTAGATTTATGTTGGCCACTCTAAAGTCATAGTCCTTAGATAAATCTTTCTAACAAGGTATTGTGCGTGTCGAATGAATATAGTATGTCAAAGTTATGATCTCGGGAAGTTAATGTACCAATTTACCCAAATGGGGCTCATAGTTTGGTGCTTCATCTCCTACAGTTAGGCTTTTGGGATGTTTATGGTTTTTCATTGTTTTTCAACATTAAATATGCCTTTAAGCCTCGTTGTAACACAGTTCAGAGGCATGTAGCCACCACATCTCTTCTTAGAGATAAGCTACCATTGCCCAAGCTATTCTTACTCCCATTATGTTTGTAAGCATACTTTAGTATTTGATATTAATGAAATGAAGTGTTATTTCTATTGCATCTCTATATTTATGGTTATATCTGTAATTTGTTGCATTCCTATTTGAATTCAGATCACTTACCCACACTAGAGTTTCCAAAGATCACATAAAAAGGATTAAAATGTGGGAACCAATGTTAAAAGGAAAGACTCACCTAACCCCAAAACCAAGGTCCGTTATCAAAAACCCTTTTTCGTTCCTCTAACTTATGAAAAAGCACAATAAAATATCCTTTGAATAGAAATATATCCCAAATCCTAAGACCAATTCTAGTTTATCCACTCGTTAAGAGCTAATGACGATGGCCAAAAACCATTGAAACAATAGATAATCACTTGTCTTTCATAATCCGCGGCTATGCATTTTCATATAGTAATATCCACTTCAAGAGAAGGTGTTTGAGTTTTCTGCTCCACCATGAATGTAGACCAAAGAGACATTTAGGGTTTGGTGAAGGAGGCCACTATATTAGAACATATGTAAGCAATCTAGGTGGAGATGAGGAGGATGCACCTCTCCCTTTGTCTCCACCTTCAATTCTTGATACAATCTGAATTAGTGCATCCTTGCATATACCATATTCACTTAGGGGCTTTTGATCCTAAAGTGGTAACCCTTCATGAATGAGTTGAAAACATTCATGAGGAATGTGCAACCTCTCTGTATCCCCATCATAAGAGAAGAGACAAGATATGAGTTCGTAACCTGTAAGCAAAATGACCCCCTTGAGATTAGCTACACCAAGATCGAAAAAATCTCTAGATATAGATCACATTGCTATTAAAAATCCTCCATGCTTCTCACTCTATTATGCACCACAAAGCTATAAAGGGTTACATTGAAGGGAGCCATTTTAAGTTCCTTTGAACCCCCTTGCACCATAGTTTCCTAAACTTATGTTAATATCTTTGTTGATCCACTATTCCACACAGCAAAAACATCAAAGCATCGACAAATCCTTCGAACCATGTATTCCCAATTTCTTTAATGACAACCATTCTTGAAATTCTAGTATAGCAACTTCTCAAATATATATTTTTTAAGAAATAAAAAATTAGCTTGGTTTAACTATTAATTATGAATAAGAAACATATTATTTTAATTATAATTATAATTATTAATTTGTTGGTTTAATTTTAATTATAATTATTAATTTGATGCTTTAATTTACCCCTTTAAATATGATATATTCCACATGAATACCACTCTTGAAATTCTAGTATAGCAACTTCTCAAATATATATTTTTTAAGAAATAAAAAATTAGCTTGGTTTAACTATTAATTATGAATAAGAAACATATTATTTTAATTATAATTATAATTATTAATTTGTTGGTTTAATTTTAATTATAATTATTAATTTGATGCTTTAATTTACCCCTTTAAATATGATATATTCCACATGAATACCAGAGGTTATAATTATTAATTTGTTATTTTAATTCCTCTCTTTAAATAAGTTATATTCAACATGAATACCAAGGGTGGATGTCATGGATTCTCTTAAAAATTGCATTGAATGACCATACATAGGTAACTTGAATGGGTCAAATTAATTAGTTGGAAGTAATTTTTATTTTGACTTAACACTTTTTTTAATTTTTTTTTTACTTTTATTGTTTTATTATTTATGTTTACAAGACATGACACTACAACACAACTCTTCCATGCTAGGGTAGAGAGTGTCTCTTAATGCAATTAAGTTTATTAATAATTCAAATTTTATATTAAAAGATTATATACATGTCCCCACTATTAGTTTAGCAACTAAATTATGATAGTTTTTCTCACCTTATAAAAAATAAAAAATAAAAACCAGAGATGGGGTAAAGTTATGTTATGTTATTTAAATATTTTGATTCAGTCAAATTACCTAACAATAGAAATAAAAGTAAAATACAATTAAAAAATAAATAAATAAATATGTAAGTTATTAATTAAAAATTTTGACTCACTTTCAAAAATTAATAAGTAAAAAATTCAATTAAATTAACTAATTATTTGGTCATTTTAATAATTAAGCTAACTTCAATCGTTTTACTCTATCAAGCGGTTGGATATGGATCAATCCTCTTGAGGTTGCAACTTTTTTTTAGAGTGAAAAGGTATTTATCTTTTCTATATATATATGATAGTATATATATAGTATATATTATATATATATATATATATATATATTATATATATTATTTTATATATATATATAATATACTACTGTATATATATATATATGATAATTCGTGTTATCCGATTATAGTATTAACGCAACTAAATTATGAATAGGTTTTCTCACCTATAAAAATAAAAAAATAAATAAAAACTAGAGAATGGTGGTAAAGTTAATCGGTTAGTTCGCTTTAAACATTTTGACTTGGCCAAATTAGCTAGCAAAAGCAATAAAACTAAAATACAATTAAAAAATAAATAAAATTAATATGTAAAATTATTAATTAAAACATTTTGGCTACTTCAAATTACATAAAATAAAAAATCAATTAAATTAATAATTATATTGACCAATTATTAATAATTAAACTAACTCCTATCCCTGTTAATTCTATGAAGGGTTGATAGGGATCAAATCTATTTAGGTGCAAACTTTTTTTTAGAGTGAAAAAATATTGGATGATATATATATATATAATGAATAATATTGTGTCCTCCCCATTATTTAGTTGCAACAACTAACATTATCATAGGCTTTCTCACCTTAAAAAAATAATAAAATAAAAAAGTAAGGGTTGATAAGGGATCAAATCTCTTTAGGTGCAAACTTTTTATGTTATGTTATTTATTTAAAAAACAACAAAGATATTGGAAAGTTATGTTATGTTATTTAAATATTTTGACTCCCTCAAATTAGCTAACAATAGAAATAACATTAATAAATAAATAAAATAAATATGTAAATTATTAATTCAAACATTTAGACTACAAATTATATAAAATAAAAAAATCAATTAAATCAATAATTATATTGATCAATTATTAATAATTAAACTAACTTCGATCCATCTTAACTCTATCAAGGGTTGATAGGGATCAAATCCCTTGAGGTGCAAACGTTTTTTAGAGTGAAAAGATATTAGATGCTTGTGGGCCCTTCTAGATCATGAGTTATGGATTTAGGTTCGTTAAATATACTTAAATTTGGAGTTGTATTAGTGTGACTTTATTTAGGTGAAATTTTGATTTGTGTTATTTAAACTAGTTTTTTTTACTGTATATATGGATTCAACACCACTAAAAACCCAAAGGGAATCCCAAGGGCACTTAGATTGTGTAAGGTTATCAATCAAACTTGTGATTTAAATAAATTAGTGAGGCATTTTAGATAAATTAGACCAAAAAACCCACAAGAAAAACTTCTAAGACCTTGCACTATGGCTTAAATCTTATGGAGAAATTGTGTAGTTTGAAACTAAAATATATGTGAATTTATAGTTCTGATTCATTCTTACCCAAAAAAAATGTATAAAGTTATTTAATATAATTTTGAGGTTAAACATAATTGATAAAAAGATGTTTTGTGAAAGGTTATTAGTTTAAAATCATGTGGGTACACATTCACCCATGGGTACTTACTATGGGATTCTATTTTGACAATGTCATGGTTATTCAAGCCATTAACTTTTCACTATTAGATCTAGATCTTAGGATATGTATTTTTTTGTTTTTGTTTTTGAAGTGGTGTGAGTTCTAGGATGACATAACCCTTGGGTTAAGAAATGGCTTCTCTACTTTAGTATCACCGAGCCTGGGCCACACCACCATAATGGAGTTTCTAACAAATGACCTTCATATCACAAAGTGCATTAACAATACACACTATCAACATCTATTCTAACCCCAATAAACCCTAAAATATGTAATTTTTAATATTCAAAAAATAATTTTTGATTAACCCTTGGTTTAAAAAAAATTTATAACCCCTCATATTTTTTTAATTAAAATCATCTACTAATCACACTTACCCTCCATTATCCCAACCTTCAACATAGTTAAATTTGATCATTTATTTAAAAAATTGTTTTAAACAAAAAATACAAAATAACTAAAATAATATTAAAAAAAAAATTAAGATAATAACACTAAGTAAACCATAAAAAAAAATTAATTTTCCAATATTATAAATCAAAGTTAAAATAGAATAATAAAATTATATACGGGTTAGTGGTTAACCCCTACTTACAATGGGTAGCCACTAAGTCTAACCTTGAATAATAAAATTATTATTATTATTATTGAGAGATATGGGGTTACTGGATAACTGCTACTTCTAGTGGGTAGCAAGGGTTTTTTAACACTGAGTGGACCCCACCCTAAGGGCATCAAGATTGTATTTAATGACCTAAACCCAAGAGCTTTGGGGATTCAACCTTATGACCTCCCATTGGTTAAAAGAATTTAATTAAATTCTAACCCCAAAATTCTCCATAAAATTGTAATTTGTTTAAATTATAAAATTCCTATAACTATTTAAATACATAATTTTAATAATCTTTCCCCAAATTTGAAGTAAATTTACTCAAAAATATCTTTAAAAACCAAAACCCTACATTTTTAAAACCCTACATTGAAACTATCCGTCACTAAAAACTCCATCATCACAAGGTGACATGAGAAATGGAAAAACTTATTTCGAAGTTGTTGAACAAGCTGACCTAAAAACGTCATTTGAGCAGAGTGTGAAGTTTTCGCCGCTCACTCTATCTATAAAATGAAACCCTTTGAAAAGAATAGTTCCATTTGAAACCACGAGAGGCGAAGCTGTGCTGTGAAAAATTTGGAGAGGCGTCGGCGCTGAATATTTGTCACTGCAACCATTTCATTTCAATGGCTCGTACATGGGTAAGTATCTTAACTAGTTCAATACATCAGTCTGATTTTCATATACAAATAACAAAGAGCTAAATATTCTGTGTCTATTCAGCCCTATCTGGAACTAAGTATTCTGTGTCTGTTCAGCCCTCTTTGGAAAAAGATAAGCCAATGGCTCCGACATGTGAACAAATTTTCCAGATGCAATTTGTTCCAAGGAGAAACGCATTAATTCAAGCATTAACAGCTGGTAATTACTCTTACCAATAAACTCTTACGCTTTTTAGACATATTCTGGTATCATGTAACATTTTAAGCGTTTTATTGTAGAGTTGGACATTTTATTGGAGAAATACGATCCAAGTAAGTGTTCAGAATCGCTTTTTAAAAGTAAAAATGGTTTTTTTATATTTCAAGTTGTATGGAAACTCACCGTAGAATTTAGTTTGTTTGCCCTAAAGACATCGCTTTCAAAGAAGTACATGGTTCTTGCTTTGAATTGGCTTTCATAGGCGTACATAGTTCTTGCTTGGAATTTGATCCGTAGAATTGGTTTTTTTTTCATAAAAAATAACTCTTATAACCATTTTTAGGTATATATAGTCCTGGCCAAGATTGGACCGCAAAACCTGTGCGCACCAAATCCAATCAATAGTACGAAACCTCCCCATATAACCCTTAAACCACATCCTCCCAACATTTTATAATATTTACCCTACACCAGTAAATCAATCTTGTGTGTCAGACTAGCATGTTTTTAAAAAATAGAATAAGAAGGAAATCAACTATCACAAATATTGTCTTCCAGCTGTAGCTCTTGCAATAACCTGTTCGTTTGACATCAGATCTAATCCAATTGCTTTATGGGTTTTGTTTTGCAGGCCAGGAACCATTATGCCTGTATGGTTACCCTGATAGCTCATGGGATGTAACCATAGAGGAAGATGTTCCATGTGAGGTGCCTGAGCCCTGTTGTGGAATAAACTGGCAAATGAAATTGAATATCTATGATTGGATCACTTCTGTGGCAATGCGCTCAGATGCTTGGCTATTGCGCATAATATCAGTACTCATTGGAACATATCATCTAGATCGTGGACAAAGGTAAGTCTTAGTATATTTCATTTGAGGACCAGGACCACAATTCCTTGTTAAAGATTTTAGAATATGGTGTGTTCTAATCTCATCTTTTATACTATCACAACCTATAGCTGGATAGAAAAACATGAGATTAATCTTTAACATTGATATTGCCAAATTTGAATTAAGTTTTTATAAACAAAATCTGAAAGATAGCTATTTTTAAATCTTGAGAAGCATACAGAAATAACTGAAATGCAATTTAAAGATGGATAATAACTCTCTCAATCAGTTCTTTTATTGGGATAATAACTAGACTTATATCTTAAAACAATACCTTTGATAACTCTTCTCCTGTTGTTTATGTTTTTTATGTTCTTTTGGCAGAGGTATACTATTTGACAAGATATGTAGCCTTTGACACAATTTTGGAGGAGATAACGCTTTATTATACTAGAAATGATGTACCTGGCATTGTGCGAAGTATTTATTATTGGCAGAGCCTGATAGGCATCCCAGGAAATACTGGAAATCAGAGAAACAATGGAGAGCAGAAACAAAGAACGATTGATCAGAGAAATACTGGAGAACAGCAACACAGAAATATTGGAGAACAGCAACACAGAAATACTAGAAAACAGCAACACAAAAATACTGGAGATCAACTACATAAAAGGAAGAAGAGAAATCTGATATGATTTTCAGGAAATAATGGAGATCAACTACATAAAAGGAAGAGGAGCAGCCATATATTTTATACCAGGAAGGAGCATGGTCAGAAGAGAAGTGCGAAGCAGAAGGAAGAAAATCAATTTTTTCAAAGTAAAACCAGTGAAGATAATTGTGGTCTGTGCAAGAAGTTAGCAGGATGTGAATTTTGGATATTGTGTGACTTTTGTGAAAGGTGGTTCCATGGAGACTGTGTGGGTGTCACTGAGGAAGACTCAAAATCGATTGGGAAATTCGAGTGCCCTCTATGTAAACAAGGACAAAAGAAGTGTCACCTAGCAAAAGAAACAAAAACATGAAATGCTTTTGTGAAAAATGAACTTTGCTGGAATAGTAATCCATAGTAGATAGTTTGCATTTATGTTTTGTGATATCAGTATCCTGTCTGAGACTCTGAAGATCAGTCTGTATTATTTTTATCCTATTAATTTCTATTATTTCCTTTTCAATTTATCTGCAATAGTGTATTGACATATATAGACTATTGACATATATATAGATACACCGACGATCTCAGCATAGTTTTTTTCTATATTATACATTACTACGTTGTACAGGAAACTAGGTATCACATTGATCATATCACACGATGACTCAGCTTTAAACCACCAGTATCACCATAGTAACTAAGGATACCACCACAGCCGTTAGATATCAATTTTAAAGAAAATGACTATATTTCAATGGGAAAGGCTATACTTATTTTCGCTTTTCCATATAAATCATGCATCATATTTTTTTTATTATTGTGTTAATGTAAATATTAATCCCTGTGTATTTATCTGGTCATTGGTTGAGTGACTTTCTATATTATTGTTTTTCCATTTTATTTATGGGATATCACATTATTCTTGAAGAATAATGCGATATCAAGTACTATGTATTATCTAGTCATTGGTTGTGTAATTTTCTATTTTATTGTTTTTCCATTTTATTTATGGGATATCACATTATTCTTATCAAACATTGAATCAAGGATAGGCTTATAGTGCATTGTTTACATTAAACAATGACTAGTCTTATATATTCTCTTTTTCTCCAGCTTCATTCTTCGTGGGAGTGCTCCGGAACTCCCACGAATAATGAAGCTGGAGAAAAATAGAATATATAAAACATAGTCTTTAAACCAGGTGGAAACGACGTTTATCTGTGATCATACCCCAATTTTGCTCTTTAGCTTCATCATTCTTGCCTGTAACTAAACACCATTTGCCTATGTTCACGTAAAGTATGAGTGAAAGACAACATGAGAAAGCTAATCCCTCATAACTGATACATCCATCACTCGACGAAAACCTATGTTGGACAAAGAAGTTTGCTCTGATGCAAACATAGGAATAATGTCTAGTTTCAATGGCTCATTTTCGAATTTCAAGAAGGGTGCATTATGCAGATTCAAGAATAATACGTGGATTTCGTCTTCGCTTCCCATAAAGAAAACTAGGCATTAGCGCCATTTTGACATAAATAGAGTAGCTAGAGTCGCGAAAGGTGTGTTCAGGAAACATTACCAAATCCTTTCACTTCAATAGAACGAGATGTTAGTTTTTTGTTTTCAAATAAACAACCTGGATGATAAGAATATTCCTGGTGTTCATCTTCTTTACTCAAATAATCAACGTGTATGGTAAGAATATAAATTCCGGAGATAATGGAGTTTGGAGATCGTGATGCAGATATTATTATTGAAGATGGTGCTGTAATTTCAGAGATATTATTATTTCCACATTGACCTGGCCACTGAGGTTAGGGAACAACACTATCACGTTTTTCTATCAGAGTAACCAACACCATAGGGCAGATGACGAGGCAAAATAGCTCTCTCATTTACTCACAAGTATGTTTGAGTAATTTGGCTCTTAGTTTTTCCAGGATTTATTTCAAGAGTTGAAGGTTCTTAGAGTTGGAGCACAGTTGAAGGTCATTAGACATTTAATAAGAATGAACAACTAAATTTTACCTCCCACCTTGGGACCTAATCAGTGTCATTGAAGAGATTATAGTGGGAGGGAAAATCCCTAGGCACTCAATGCTATTTTCATAGCATTAATTTCAAAGAGGAATAATCTCTTTCACCCTATATCTTTATGTAATTTCCTGTGTAAGTTGAATTCTAAAATTTTGGTTGATCAATAATAGTCAAAAATTATTTCTAAATAACAGTTTGGATAATGCTAGATTTATGGTGTAACAAATCTATCACCTTAGGAGACTAACTGATCTTGGTAAAACATTTTTTTTAAGCAATCTTACTCTATTGGTTGGCCAGGGCTAGTTCACCCAAGAAAATTCTCAATAAAATTAGAATTTTAGGTTTCTATTTCTTTGGAAAAGAAAAATACATAAAAGGATGAACATTCATAAAGAAATTGGAAGGATGGGGACTCAAAAACTTTTTCTTTTTTGCAAAGGCACTAATGTCATGGAGGGTCTAATATTTGGAAGAGTGGTGTCAATGTTGGACATAATTAAAAAAGTCAAAAAATGGGTCTGATGAAAGACTAAGTCATGACAAGGAGGGTCAAATACTTGGAAGGTGTTGGTGTCAATGTTCCACATAATTAAAAAAAGTCTGGTTTGGTAGGTACGGGATGGAAGAAAAAATAAACTTAACCGATGCCCTACTAGTTGGAGGTGACGGCCTCAAAAGAAATTCTTTGAATATGGTAGTGGTGTTAAAGTAGAGAGGCATTTATTTACTTTATAAACTAGTTGTACTAATTTTTTTAGTGCAATTATGGTTAGCACAATATTTATGAAATTATGATAATTACCTTTGATGCATATCTTCTTTTAACTAATTACAATATATCATTCAAGAATATACTTTAGTAATTCAACCATAAAAAACAATGGAACAATAGACATTAGAACACACCAAAGAAGATAAGATTTACTAAGGGAAAACCCACAAAGGGTAAAAACCTAGATCTATGGTTAAACCTGAGCTTCTCTTCAAAGTCAAGTCACCCAATTTGACTGTGAAATTTTCTCGCCCATTTGGCCTAGGATTTCATCCCTCCTATAATAGTTAGTTGCCCCACAAATTCAATCCCTACAAGAGCTTCCCTAGTAACCCATACATTTTGGTCTCCTATAAGATTTGGTTCAGAAAAATGTGAACCATAGAGAGAGAGACTAGTCCACATGTTTGAGTTGTAAGAGAGAGAGAAAAGAAATGTTTTAGCTTCCTTCATTGTCCTACTTTGTCCATGTCCTTCATTTGCTCACCGAGTAAAGACCTTGTGTGAGAGAATCTAAATGCCTAATTTGAGAAGGATACTTTTATATAGTAGTTAGTATTGAGTGAATGAATGTGTCCCTTAGTGAAGGCCGACTTCACTTGGAGGGAAATCAACTTGTCACTTTTGGAGACAATTTACATTTCAAAAAATAAAATTTTCATATTTAAAATTTACAATGATACATTGACTCAAAATAATTTTTTCTTTGACTCAAACATTTATAAATATTCTTTAGAATGAAAAATACAATTACATCAACTGCCCAAACGTAAATTATGAAGGCCAACCATAGTTACAAAGTCAACACTCTCTCTTAACTAGGGAGGTATTCATAATCATTGTTATAGGTGCCCTTAGATTAAAAAAATTTCTTTAAAGAAAACGTTATTTGTCATTACAAACATCACCATTTATTATCAACGTCTGCTAGTGGCCATATCGGGGTGGTACAAAACCTATGGAAATGTCATGAGCATATCACAACTTACTCCTCTAGAGTGATCGGTCCTCGAACCCCATGACCTCATCTTAGGCCAAAATGTTGAGACCCTCAACTAGAAAACACTCACTCACCCTTTCTCATGAGCACTCTCAGCCATGACCTCACTTAACCCCTTTGTGGTTGGTGATTGGGTCTAGATGATAAAAGGTCCTCTCTCCACACTATTTAGTGCGTGATTAGGTTCTAGGACCTCACTCCACCCTTCTCCGTGTGCGATGAGGGTCCATTACCTCACTCCACCATTTATGGTGTGTGATTAGGGTCCTCCTACAAGAGACACTCACTCAACACTTCCTGTTGCGCCCTCTAGGTCTCTTGGACCCATTCTCCCTTCTGGGATAATATACATGTGCTCCAGAAATATCAACACTCCCTTTCAACAAGATGGGTGCTCTAGAAATATCAACATTCCCTTTCAACAAGAAGGGTAATCTCAGCAAGCCCCAACTTGTGTTTGATGTACACAAACTTGTCTCTCAGTAATGGCTTCATCAGAACATGAATTATTTTCTCATCAATGGAGATGTACTCGATCCTTATTACTCTCCTCTGCACCATGTCATGGATGTAATGGTACTTGATCTCAATATGTTTCAACCTATCATGGAGCAAAACATTCTTTGAAAGCTTCACACAAATTTGATTGTCATAATGTATCATAGTTGGTTCCAACTCTTAGCCAAACAATCACGCAAACAACTTGTGAAGCCATACTGCTTTAGTAAAAGTCTCATCCAATTCATCATACTCTACTTCAACAATATTGAGTATAATAAATGTTTGTTTTGTGCTCATCCATGATATCATAGTGGATCCCAAATTGAAGCATACTCAAGAGGTACTCTTCGTGTGTTTAGAACTTCCTACCCAATCAACATATGTAAATCCCTGAAGTTGTACATCCTTGTTTGCAAAAAGTCTTAATTCATAATTCATATACCATGCAAATATCTCAAAATGTGCTTTGTTTTGATCCAATGCTCACGTCTTGGTTCAACCTAGAACTCTCTCAATATGTTCACAACAAAGTTTATGCCCAACCTAGTGCTAACCAAATACGTCAATGAACCAATCAATTGATGGTACATAGATGGATCTACCAATCTCGGGTGAAATCCTTTTAACTTCTTGAGGTTAGCCACCATGGGAGTCACCATGGATTTGAAATCCATCTACCAAATATCTAAAAGATCTCTAGCACATACTTTCCTTGACCAAGGAATACTTTTCCAGGTTTATGAATCATCCCAAGTATTAGTACATCAACCCAAGATCCTTCATATCGAACTCAAAAACAAATTGTTTCTTGCACTGAATGATAAGAGGCTTAGCATTGTAAAAAAAAACTCATCAAAACATCACGCGTGCATTCATCACAACCTTAAAGTAAGGCTTGGATTGAATTCACTCAGTAAATCCCAATCTTGTCAAATCAATGTCAATATGAGCATACCAAGATCTTGGAGCTTTCTTGAGTCCATACAAGGCATTCTTCAACTTGAACACATGAGATGCCTTTCCAAATACCTCAAAGCCTTGAGTTTTCTCTATGTACACCTCTTCCTAAATAACACCATTGAGGAAAGCAATATTCACTTCCATTTGGTGAAAATTCCATCCAACAAAGCAACAAGAGAAATGATGGATCTAATATGCGTGTACCTGAAAATTGGAGCAAAGGTCTCATCATAGTATTCTCCCTCTTTCTAGGATAACCCTCGAGCCACAAACCATGCCTTATATTTTTCAATACTACCAATTGCAACATGCTTGATCTTGTATGTCCTTTTGAAAGTCTCTAGGGACTCATCCTCCTTTGAGGCATCATTATTTGCTTCATCCAAGGAGTCTCTTGAAACTTCCTTAGACTTCCAATATGCCACTTTCTCATCAAAGGTGACATCTCAGCTAGCCTCAATTTGTCACTACTCTAGAATTTATACTTTTTAAGCCTTTGATTATTCAATGTATCCAACAAATATGCCTTTCTTTTGTGAAGGCTCATGCTTGTTCTTCTTATCCTTAGGAACATAAATATATACAAAGCACCCAAAGATCCTCATGTGACCAACCTCTAGTTTCCTTTTAGAGAAAGCTTCTTGAGGAGTCATATCTTCCCAAAATTTATGAGGAGTTCTATTTTGAATGTACATAGTTTCCTATGATGTTTCCCCCATTTGAACAACAGGAAATTCAAAATCATGTATTATGGCCTTAACAAATTCTTTAATGGACCTGTTCTTTCATTCTACTACATCATTATGTTGTGGATTATAGGGGAAAATCAACTGCCTCTTAATCCGAGTTTCCTTGGCAGAAAGAAACAAGCTCCTTTAAGGTGTATTATTCTTCATTATCATATCTTATTATCCTTATCTTTGTGTCTATCAATTTTTCTACTTTGCCTTTGAATTATTGGAACTTGTCAAATACCTCATCCTTAGTAGTTAAGAGATATATCCATGTCTCACATGAG
Source organism: Pinus taeda (assembly GCA_000404065.3). Lineage (NCBI taxonomy): Eukaryota > Viridiplantae > Streptophyta > Pinopsida > Pinales > Pinaceae > Pinus > Pinus taeda. The sequence goes on from APFE030229069.1 coordinate 17,661, forward strand.
AATTCATCAATAAATGTCACATAGAATATCAACCGGTAGTTCGTAACAAACTTGGAAGTGATGGTGCTGTATGCACAAGTACTAGCTCTTACTGTAGGCTGTCACTTGGTCAGCTGGCACAAGATCACTAGGAGCTTAAGCCAACTTCTATGAATTCTCAGAAGAATATTTTAACTGTGATGAGAGAAAGCTAACTCTACAAGGACTATTCTACTTGCAGAAAGGGAAGGAAAACTATAATGTAATGCAAACGCTCGCAAACCCAAGCAAACCCTAATTTACCTACTAACCCTACTTTTGTAGGAAAAGAGATGAAAACTAATGAAATGAGTGCCATTGACTACTGAAAAGATAAATTGCATTTATTCAAGCTACTTTTGAAAAGAAATGAGAAGAAAACATTTTTTGTGCTTTTGAGTGTTTTTATGTGGAGTTATTATGCTTGTAATTTATCTAGTTGTGATTGTGCAAAGGTTTGGTGATGAAAAAAGATGGAGTTGGCTTTTGTATAGGTGGAGGAAGGTGTGGAGAGATCCTAAGAAGCCCCTAGTACCCTTCTGAGAACTTCCATTGCAATCAGATTTTGAAAAACCACTTATAGGGAATTCTACACGAGGTTGTAGGGGATCCACAAGAGGATATACAAGAGGAGGCCGAGAGCTATTTTTGGAGTTTTGAAGGTGAAAAAATGATGGAAAAGGGTAACTAGAGGCTAGATGAAGGTGTTGAAGTGTCTGTAGCTTGTCAAAGAAGATCAGAAAAGAACATGATGGTTGGAGTTGTTCGAATGGCAAGAGGGAAACTTATGGAGAAAAAAGCAGAAATTAGGGCACCTTGACAAAACGTTTCGAATGACTTGGGAAATTTGTGAGAATTGAATTGGTATTGGATATTTTATGGATGTATGGTAAGATGAGGTGTCCAGAGAGAGATCTACACATCTACTTACAAAAACTAATCAAAGAAAGGACTAACTATACTATGAAAACAAAAATTTCTCTAGCTTGACCTAAGTTCTGACTTATAAACAGAAAATGTTGAACAATAATGTTTGAATAGAAAATCATGTAGAGAGATCTACGTTAAAAGAACAAGAAATGATCTAGACAATTGAATCTAAACTAATTAGCAATGTTTCCAAATCAAGTCATCACACTAGAAGTGGCTTGGAAGAGAAAAATTGTGCTTTGGTGGTAGCAGTAGTGCCTTGACCTCAAATCATAGTCCCAGAAAGGGAGAAAGGAGATACGGACCTAATGTTGGCCTTTTTGAATCTTATTATATCATTGCATTAACCTACTTTAAGCAAGTGAAACAAAAACAAATATGAAAACCATCAAAAGCAATCCAATCTAAATAAAGTAAAATGAATCTATGTAACAGAAATTAACTGATGAACTGAAGAAAAAACATATAAGTACACAGCAAGAGGTGTTGGGAAACTTGGGTTTCACCCTAACCCAAGAGCGTCAGCCCTCTAAAAGAGATCAGAAATCTCTCAAAAATTGTTTCATCTTCATTATAAAAAATAATAGTCACATTACATGAATTGTTCTGAAAAAGGAACTCGAAAATAAGATGAACAAGTGCTACACAAAAGTGCAAAAACTCTACTAATGACTGGCTAACCTACTGAGGCTCTAAGACCCCTTATTTATACAAATGGAGTCCTCTAAGAGTCCTCCTAAAATCAAGGAGCTCAACTTCCTAGAACTAGTGATAAACAACAGTCCTTCTTGACTTGCTCAACTGCCCCTTTTGATGCATCAATGTGGATTTGAGGAAAGGGGTCATAAATGCAGGAGACACCCCGCTATATATCCTCTTCCCTAAATTTCTCGAGTATTTGCTGTCATTTTCTCATAAAGCCCTTGAATTTGTCCAAATTGACCAAAAAATCTGCATAAGGCACAGATTAGACTACATGGCCAAATGACTAACCCAAGTCACTCTATTAGCAAAAATATATTAAAAAACATGCAATAAACTAATGAGAATAGTGGATTAAGTTGAATTAAGAGGCAAAATGAGCCCATATAATTACCTATTTCTAGGGCCCATCATCACCCCGTACTGAATGGGTTACTCATCCTCTGAGCAACTAGTCTAACTCTTCATCCTTGATGGCTCTGACAGATTCTCTAACATCCCATGCCTCTGATGTGATATCTTCCCCTTTATCATGGAAACTTGCCTTTCTATCCACCTCTTCCCACTATTTCTATTCTTCCTCCTCTTTTACTCCTTCCAACAATCCTAGCAGCAGTGGAGGAGTGAATTTGAGGCCAATCCAATTGGCCTTCAAGCTTTGCATAGAGTGCTTATACAGTGGCACTCTCCTCATGGATTCCCTCATCCTATTTGGGGATTGATGCTCCCTGATCCTTAGGCTGTGTGGCAATGTGTTCCACCTTCTCATGTAGGTATGAATGCAGTCATCTCCAAATAATCTCTCCATGTCCAGAAAATGTGTAATAGCCTGGGCTTTCTTATCAATATAGTCTGGGACAACTTGACGATTAGGTGCAAGGTGTTAGTGGGCATAGATGAGAACCATGGGTTCTGTTGATTCTGCTCTAATCATCAGGGTTTCATTCATCTCTTTTTCCATCATTTTTCTAGATCTTTGCTGCCATTTTCTCTTCATGGCTCATCCAAGATGCCATGACCATTAGCTGCAAGTCTCCCAATGTAGCATTGGGATCTCATAGGTTCATATCAGTAACGACCAAGTTGTGCAAGTAAAACTCTACTAGCTTCGCTTTGTCCTCAGCTGAACTATGATCACACACATGAATGAATTGGCCATAATCTTGAAAAGGTATTGTGCCCCTTTGAGCCATTGTCTTGATCTAAAGTGGGAGCCACTGGTCCTTGAGGTACACTGCATATGATTTGGGTGGCTTCCTCCACCATAATGCCTCCATAGCCTAGCTGGCCATGCAAGCTAATTGGGCTTCCTTTTCCTGTAGCTGCCTTCTCAAGATCAACACCTCGTTTTTTGAGTGGGATTCCCTTTCCTATTGTTTCCTTATTAATGTCTCATTGTCTGCCTGGGTTTCCTCTTCCTATTGATGTATTTTTAAGATTGACAGCTCATTTCCTCCTTGAGGTTCCCTTTCTTGCAACTGCTTCTTTAACATTTCATTTTCTACCTCTAATTGAGTTCTTCTGACGCTTTCTGTATGCCTCACCATGCTCAATTGTTTGCCCATTTCCCTCAATTTGTTTTCCATGTGCCCAATGTCTTCCACCATTTTTGATTTTGCAATCTGCATCCATGTATGGGTCCTTACACTTTCCTTTTCCAGCTCAAAGAAAAGAGCGACTACAAACTTTTGTGGGATGATATTTCCCCCTTCTAGGAGGTTGTGGTAAGAGCCTAAGTCAGGCTGAGGTCAAGGCTCTGGTATCTCTTTTCCCTTGTCTTCCTCTTTGGTCTGTTCCTCTGCCTTCTTTTCAAGTTTTTTAGTCTCTTGGAGCTTTGCCAATGTCTCCTATAGAGAGGTTTGCACCTCCTATAGGGCCGTTTTAGAGTCCATTAGTTTGATCCTTTCTTTCCAAGTAGAGGTCTTAGGACTTCCTCTTTCGTAAGTGATGGGAGTCTTAGAGGGAGATTCCTCCTTTGTTGTAGTAGGGACATCCTCAATGATGATGGGCTCCTTTGAAGGTGGCTGAGGCTTCCCCATATTTATTCTAGTGCTCTTTCGAGCCTTGAAGTACATAGATGGTTGTCTCTTCCTTTTTGCTTTGTGCTTGGCTGGAGTACTAAGTGCAGTAAGAACAATTGTTGCCTGTCTTGCTAGTGTCTCAAGGGACGCTTCTTCTTGTTGTGCTTCTCCTTCTTCTTCTATTGCTTTTCCTGTTTTTGCTAGTTTTGTTTCTGCTATCTCTCATTCTGTTTTCTCCTCTACTTGCGTAGTTTTTGCCTTTCCTGTGGCAACCTTTTTCTGCACTGTCTTAGGCTTCTTCCTTTTAGTTCTTGGTCTCTTCTTTTTCTCAGCTATGGTTTTACCCTTTTCTACTTTTGATGTTGTCTTCTTCTTTTCTTTAGGCTCATATTTCGTGGTGTCATGTTTCTCCTCTACTATCTGGTTTCCTTCTTCTTCTGTGTGGGGTTCCTCTTCTTCTAATTGAGTGTTCTTTTCTTCTTCATGGATTTCCTTCTCAGCTTCCCCTTTTTGCTCCTCCTCTTCACCTCCAGATGGAATAAGGTCATCAGTGAGAGTTTTTATATCATCCTCTTTAGTCATGTTCGTGAAAATTTCCCACGCGATGGGGATTGTGTAATTCTGGAGGGCATCCTCCACCAGTGATTTAATTAGCCCATGGTCAGCCAATTGGTCTGGAACCCATGCCTTCAATTTGGTTCCAGATTCTATCAAGGATTGGAGGAAAAAATATGGACTACTGAGTTTTTTGGATGCAGGAAGGTCCATGCCATATCTTAGTTCATGTAACAGTCTGAAATGATACTCGTAAACTATTTTGTATCTTCCTTCACAGGAGATGTCTTTCATGATCTAGTAACTGACCTCACCCCATGGATAAGGTATACTTGTTCTCCTGATGCCATTCTTATCCTCCACAGGATGTTCATCACGCTGGAAAAAGGTCTTCTTGGCCACTTGATCCAGTGGTTTTTCTTCCTTGCTCCAAGGTAGCCCAAGTGGGAGACCAGTGAACCTACTGATAAATTCTGGTGTGAGTTCTATTATTAGACCCCTGAAATTGACAATGGCATGGGTTTTTGAGTGAGTTTTTAAAGACAATAAAAATTTCTCTGTGATTTCCTCATCATACCCATGAAATTTTTCAAAGAAAGGCATCAAATTTGTCGTGGTAAAGAGGGCTATCACTTCTAGATGTTCATGCAGCTTAGTTGAATTCAAAGGCTCCTTCCTTATAAAACCCCCTGTCATGATGTTCAGAGACTGCTAAAATATCTTAGCTGAGGAGAAGGCAGTAAATTCTTTAATGACAACCATTCTTGAAATTCTAATATAGCAACTTCTCAAATATATATTTTTTAAGAAATAAAAAATTAGCTTGGTTTAACTATTAATTATGAATAAGAAACATATTATTTTAATTTTAATTATAATTATTAATTTGTTGGTTTAATTTTAATTATAATTATTAATTTGATGCTTTAATTTACCCCTTTTAAATATGATATATTCCACATGAACACCACTCTTGAAATTCTAGTATAACAACTTCTCATATATATTTTTTAAGAAATAAAAAATTAGCTTGGTTTAACTATTAATTATGAATAAGAAACATATTATTTTAATTTTAATTATAATTATTAATTTGTTGGTTTAATTTTAATTATAATTATTAATTTGATGCTTTAATTTACCCCTTTAAATATGATATATTCCACATGAATACGAGAGGTTATAATTATTAATTTGTTGTTTTAATTCCTCTCTTTAAATAAGTTATATTGAACATGAATACCAAGGGTCAATGCCATGGATTCTCTTAAAAATTGCATTGAATGACCATACATAGGTAACTTGAATGGGTCAAATTAATTAGTTGGAAGTAATTTTTATTTTGACTTAACATTTTTTTTTATTTTATTTTGACTTTTATTGTTTTATTATTTATGTTTACAAGACATGACACTACAACACAACTCTTTCATGCTAGGGTAGAGAGTGTCTCTTAATGCAATTAAGTTTATTAATAATTCAAATTTTATATTAAAAGATTATATACATGTCCCCACTATTAGTTTTAGGCAACTTAAATTATGATAGTTTCTCAAACCTTTATAAAAAATAAAAAATAAAAACCAGAGATGGGGTAAAGTTATGTTATGACATTTAAATATTTTGATTCAGTCAAATTAGCTAACAATAGAAATAAAAGTAAAATACAATTAAAAAATAAATTAAATTAATAATTATATTGGTCAATTATTAATAATTAAACTAACTTCAATCCATTTTAACTCTATCAAGGGTTGATATGGATCAAATCTCTTGAGGTGCAAACTTTTTTTTAGAGTGAAAAGGTATTCTATCTTTTCTATATATATATTTGATAATTGTGTTTCCATTATTAGTTTAGCAACTAAATTATGATAGGTTTTCTCACCCTATAAAAAATAAAAAATAAAAAATAAAAACTAGAGATGATGTAAAGTTATGTTATGTTATTTAAATATTTTGACTTGGCCAAATTAGCTAGCAAAAGCAATAAAACTAAAATACAATTAAAAAATAAATAAAATTAATATGTAAAATTATTAATTAAAACATTTTGGCTACTTCAAATTACATAAAATAAAAAATCAATTAAATTAATAATTATATTGACCAATTATTAATAATTAAACTAACTCCTATCCCTGTTAATTCTATGAAGGGTTGATAGGGATCAAATCTATTTAGGTGCAAACTTTTTTTTAGAGTGAAAAAATATTGGATGATATATATATATATAAGATAATAATTGTGTCCCCATTATTAGGGTTTTGCCACAACTCAAATGATCATTAGGCTTTCTCACCTTTATAAAAATAAAATAAAAAGTAAGGGTTGAATAGGGAGTCAAATCTCTTAGGTGCAAACTTTTTATGTTATGTTATTTATTTAAAAAACAACAAAGATATTGGAAAGTTATGTTATGTTATTTAAATATTTTGACTCCCTCAAATTAGCTAACAATAGAAATAACATTAATAAATAAATAAAATAAATATGTAAATTATTAATATTATATATTATTGATAATCGTGCCCCCATTATTAGCTTTTAGCAACTAAATTATTGATTAGGTTTCGTTCACAAAAAAAAAAAAAAACAACAACAATCTAAAGATATTGGAAATTATGTTATGTTATTTTAAATATTTCGGACTCCCTCAAATTAGCTAAACCAATAGAAATAAACATTAAAAAAATAACTAAAAAATTAATACGTAAATTATTAATTAAAAGATTTTGGGACTACTTCAATTATATAAAATAAAAAAATCAATTAAATTAATAATTATATTGATCAATTATTAATAATTAAACTAACTTGGATCCATCTTAACTCTATCAAGGGTTGATAGGGATCAAATCCCTTAGGGTGCAAACGTTTTTTAGAGTGAAAAGATATTAGATGCTTGTGGGCCCTTCTAGATCATGAGTTATGGATTTAGGTTGGTTAAATATACTTAAATTTGGAGTTGTATTAGTGTGACTTTATTTAGGTGAAATTTTGATTTGTGTTATTTAAACTAGTTTTTTTTACTTTATATATGGATTCAACACCACTAAAAACCCAAAGGGAATCCCAAGGGCACTTAGATTGTGCAAGGTTATCAATCAAACTTGTGATTTCAATAAATTAGTGAGGCATTTTAGATAAATTAGACCAAAAAACCCACAAGAAAAACTTCTAAAACCTTGCACTATGGCTTAAATCTTATGGAGAAATTGTGTAGTTTGAAACTAAAATATATGTGAATTTATAGTTTTGATTCATTCTTACCCAAAAAAAATATATAAAGTTATTTAATATAATTTTGAGGTTTAACATAATTGATAAAAAGATGTTTTGTGAAAGGTTATTAGTTTAAAATCATGTGGGTACACATTCACCCATGGGTACTTACTATGGGATTCTATTTTGACAATGTCATGGTTATTCAAGCCATTAACTTTTCACTATTAGATCTAGATCTTAGGATATGTATTTTTTTGTTTTTGTTTTTGAAGTGGTGTGAGTTCTAGGATGACATAACCCTTGGGTTAAGAAATGGCTTCTCTACTTTAGTATCACCGAGCCTGGGCCACACCACCATAATGGAGTTTCTAACAAATGACCTTCATATCACAAAGTGCATTAACAATACACACTATCAACATCTATTCTAACCCCAATAAACCCTAAAATATGTAATTTTTAATATTCAAAAAATAATTTTTGATTAACCCTTGGTTTAAAAAAAATTTATAACCCCTCATATTTTTTTAATTAAAATCATCTACTAATCACACTTACCCTCCATTATCCCAACCTTCAACATAGTTAAATTTGATCATTTATTTAAAAAATTGTTTTACAAATAAATAAAAAAATAACTAAAATTAATATAAAAAAATAATAATAAATAATAAACACTAGTAAACCTAAACAATTATTTCCAAAATTAAAATTTATAAATCAAGTTAAAAATAGAATAATAAAATTATATGCGGGTTAGTGGTTAGCCCCTACTTACAGTGGGTAGCCACTAAGTCTAACTTTGAATAATAACATTATTATTATTATTATTATTACTATTATTATTGAGAGATATGGGGTTAGTGGATAACTGCTACTTCTAGTGGGTAGCAAGGGTTTTTTAACACTGAGTGGACCCCACCCTAACGGCATCAAGAACCTAACCCCAAGAGCTTTGGGGATTCAACCTTATGACCTCCCATTGGTTAAAAGAATTTAATTAAATTCTAACCCCAAAATTCTCCATAAAATTGTAATTTGTTTAAATTATAAAATTCCTATCACTATTTAAATACATAATTTTAATAATCTTTCCCCAAATTTGAAGTAAATTTACTCGAAAATATCTTTAAAAACCAAAACCCTACATTTTTAAAACCCTACATTGAAACTATCTGTCACTGAAAACTCCATCATCACAAGGTGACATGAGAAATGGAAAAACTTATTTCAAAGTTGTTGAAC
>APFE030229079.1:0-16265 GCA_000404065.3 Pinus taeda
ACTTCTTAATTCTCATCATATTGAGAGCCATGCCATGGGTGTTGCCATCAAGTACAACATCTGTAACATATAACCATACCAGAAACATAATGCCAACAAAATTGGTTCCATTTTCAAGACCTGAATTAGCGAGTTCTTCTTTGAAGAATGAGGATATTATGTGGAGACCATCAAGAAAAGAGATATAGGATTGGATTTCAAAAAAACAAGTAGAGTTCATACGGTGGGAGACCAGAAAGCTACAAATCAAAAGAAAGAGATGGAAGTAAGGGTACATATATTCAGATCTACATGAAATTTTCTTTATTGAATTTCCTTGTTTTATTCAAGAGTGGATAATGAAATAGGTAGTGATTACTCTTGTATTGTGACCCCAAGAACCGGTGGTTTGGAAATAAGAAGTACTCGCAAGGCTAAAGGTCCTAGACAATAAGTGGACTAGAGAAATTGGCTTCTAGTTTAAACAAGTCAAAGAAAGATACCTAATCGAATTTACTATTGAGTGTAAATAATATTTTAGTATTATCATGGAAATAATGTTTGAAGCTAGTCCTAGAGGAAGATTATTAGAATAAATCTACTTTGGATCAATATGTTATTCATGAAAATTGGGATGATGCATATGGAAGTAGACAAGATGGAAATATAAACCCCTAAATGGAGGAGGGCATGAGAAAAATGGGGAAAAAATGAGATCAATATAGGTAAGGATGGATCTGAAATAGTAGAGAAGGAGAATGGATGGGATATATACAAGAATAGTAGAGATTATGAAGGTAGTCAATTAGGAAAATAAAGAAAAGGAAGGAATGAGAGGAAAATAAATAGTACTGCAATAAGAGAAGCAACACATGCGGGAAACACTAAAAAGGAAATGACACTAAATTAGAGCAAGGAAGGAGAGGAAAGGTTGTCAAGGAGACGTGGCATGGAGGAAAATATATCAAGAAAGGATACTAAAGCTAGCAAGGACATAAGTGTGTTTTAAGATGTTGAATCTTGATAGTAAATAAGATATATGATAGAGACAGAGGAGTATGAAGAAGAAGACAATGGTGATAGTGAGACAAAAAGTAGTGAGGGAGAAAAAATTTCGTAGGATGAAGTGACCTTGGCAGTAATAGGAAGGTTTTCATTGTTAGATTTGGAAGGATCTTTTGGATTCATGGAAGAAAGAAATTAAATAAGATGGAATAAACCCATATTTGAACCAATCCCCTTGCGCATCTCAAGAAATGAAGGAGAAAGATCAAGGCAACCATAAATCAGGAATTCAACTTCAAGATAACTCAAAGGTAAGAATATTTCCCAAGGAAGGTAGAAGCATAATCAACACTAAGTTAACAACTGACAATAGTAACAGTCTTAAGTTCTAGTATGGAAACATAGGATTCAAATGTCATACCTCTAGTCTTCCATGGAACAATATTGGTTCACATGTGAAGTAACCTAATAAATGAAGCAGATTGTAGATGAAGCAGTGGACATCAAGCAATTGGAGGCTACTTTCATTGATAGGGCTCTATCTTGGTATATGAAGTACAAGGAAACAAAAATGGTAGGACAAATAAGATCTCACTGAGATAAAGAGAGAATTAATTTAGGAGTTTTAAAATCCAAAGTCCAAATCCTAGTGTATCAAAGAGATTAAGGAGATCAAGTAGAAGGTAGGCAGTGTGGAATTATGAACAACACTTCAATATTTTGTTAAGCAGATTAATTTTTTAGCTTCTGAATTCCCAACAAAAAGAATGGTTTATAGTAAGACTCCTCCATCATATTTGGGCCCCGCTTACACAATATAATGTTACAACTCACATTGAAGTGTTGAATATTACAATGCACTTGAAATCCACATTGGGAGGTGGTGAAAGTTCAACAATGATGACACATATGCAATATCAACTTGTTGCACTCACACTGTAGTTGCAATAAATAGCAAAGGGGGAGATGAAGCATGAGAATGTGTGGTATACCGTCTGTCACATGGAAGGAAATTATAGGAATAAATGCTTGGTGCTAGGGAGTTATATGGTTTGGACTATATAACCTATTTACAACACAATATGCCAAATTTCTAGCATAACCATGGATTTTTTGGTGTGAAATCTATAGGAAATGGAGTCATATCACTCCTCACTTCCCAACATTGCAGAAATATTTGAAGGCATGATACTCCATTCTACAAATTTTGAAATTCAGTGGGGCATGACATGAACAACTGAAAATTGTTATAAATAATGAAGGAACATAACACAAATACTTTCAATGTGTAGTTAGAGACTAAAGGTGGTGAGCGTGGGTGTTTCTAGGGAGGTATAAGTGGAGGAACTTGAGGTAGAGGTTGAGAAGGACACGATAAATGAAAACCCTCTTATTACGACTGTGGGGAAGTAGGTCACCTAGCATGATTCTATACCCAATCCTACAAGATTTATGGATACTACCATAATACAAAACATCGACAAAGGACTATCTAAAGCTATTGGCCAAGTGGGAGAAAAAGATGGAACAACTAAATATGGTGACTAAGGAAGCACGTGAGGACTAAGCTAAAGGGACCCTTTCAGGAACATGTTAAAATTCGAGGAGGTATATAGACATGGGAAGACATGCTTGGGTTCAAAGCACAGAAATGTTGGACATGAAGATTCAAAAAGTAATGTTGGCACCTCCTAAGTTTGATATTGTGTAATAGAAGCAATTCCTACGTGAAGCATAAAAGGAAATGAAAGAAACATCATTACGCTCAAAATGTTGAAATTATCATAATAAATTTAATAACCATGTTTGCAATGTGGAAGTCATTGAAATAACTTTAATAACCTCAGTATTCCTCACAATGTTGACATCATCACAATGTGTTGAACAAAAAATGATGTTGCAAGGTGATGAACAATAGACATTGTCGCAATGTGATGAATAAAAATTGATGCCGAAATGTGATGAATAAAAAAAATAGTTGCAATGTGATGAACAATAAACATCATCACAATGTGACGAACAATTAACATCATCATAATGTGATGAAAAATACACAATGTTTCAATGTGACAAAAAATAATGTCACAATGTGATGAACAATAATTGTCATCACAATGTGACGAACAACAAATGATGTCACAATGTGCCAAACAACAAATGACATCAATGTGATGAACAATAAACATCGTCACAATGTAACGAACAATAAACAACACAATGCGATAAATAATAAACTCTATTGCAATGTGACCCACAACAAATGATGTCATAATGTGATGAACATCAAATGTCATCGCAGTTGCAAAAAAAAAATGATGTAGCATTGTAACAAGCAAAGCCATTAAGAGTCATGGTCAGTCATGCTTAACTAAGTCAACCATGATCTTCTATAGGTTGACCAAGGTCAAACATTATCAACCATGGTCATATGTGGTATCAATCATAGATAACAAGATTGCCATATGTGGTCAAAATAGTCAAGATGAGCAACCATCTTCAACCAAGGTCAAACCTAGCTAAAGCATGGTCAACAATGGTCAACCATGGCAGACATGGTTAAGATGGCCAAGAATGATTGACATGGTTAAGATGACCAACCATGGTCAATAGGGATGTCACAATGTGACAAACAACAAACATCATTGCAATGTGCCCTATAATAAACACCATCACATTTTAATGAACAACAAAAAATGGTGTAATGTGTTGAGCAAAAAACATCATTGCAATGTGACAACATCACAATGTGACGAAAAAAATTGCTTGATGTGACAAACAAAAGACATTGTCACAACCTCACGAACAATAAATGTCATTGTAATGTGATTAATAATAAACATTGTCACAATATGACGAATAACAAACAACATCACAATGTGCCAAACAACAAATGAGGTTACAATTTGATGAAAAATAAACACCATAAGAGTGCGACGAACAATAAATAACATTTCAATGTGATGAAAATAAATGTCACCACAATGTGATGCGCAAAAAATGTTGTCACAATGTGATGAACATCAAACATCGTTGCAATTGGACAAAAAAATTATGTCACAATGCGACAAATAAAACCATTAACAACCATGGTCAGCCATGTTTAACTATGTCAACCATGATCTTCCCTTAGTTTATTGAGCTCAAACATGATCACCCATGGTCATATTTGTTCGTGCATAATCAACCATAGACAACAAGGTACACCATGGTCAACATGGTTGAGATGGCCAACCATGTTCAAAAAAGGTCAAATGTTGCCAAACCATGGTCAATAATGGTCAACATGGATGCTACATAGCATTTTGTCACTATCCCTATACTCCCCGTTCCTTGATCCTAGAGGACCTCTACAGTGAACCCCAAATTTTTTTCCTTCATGGAGAAACTCCCATTATGTCCCTCTTCGAGAGAATATCATCTCCCTTTTGCACCATTTCCCCTGAAACTTATGTTTTTCCCAATTTACAAGACCGACGCTAATGACTTTTGTCTCCCCCACGCCAATGTGCAGAGATTAGCACTATTCCTAGCGTCGATCGATGTGACTGATCTGTGTTCCAGTCGTGTCGGTCCTGTTATGTAGATTTTTTTAAATTAGAGCTGAAGCTTCCATCTCTAGAAGCTCCATAACTGAAGTCTGGTAAATGATTTGGTCGGAGGGGGTCGAGGATGACAGTTTGGGCTCCTTTCCCTTATAATGATGGAACTACCTCAAGGGATAATTCCTTCTCCCATGAGAAGAGGATCCATCTCCCATCTATATTTCCTATATAAACCTCCCTACTTCCCAAGCACAAGCTACTTAGAGTGTTGGTTGAGTGTGAGTATACTATTTTGATTAGACAAGCAAGCTATTACTAGTTGTAGCCATCTCATTGTGTGAGGGAGAAGCGTGTTTGGTTTGGATTGAAGCCTAAAGGGAGGAGTCTTTAAACTATTGTTGTTTGAAGCCACCATGAAGTGCTAGCAGAAGTGTGTGGGAACCTGGTCTTGTCAAAGGAAGACTGCGATGTCAAGACGAATGGTTGTAATCTCTCTTTGATATTAATATATGAAACTCTCGATTGACTTCCTACATGTTTTGTAATATTACATATTCGTGTCTTAATGCTTCTTGACTCTTTAAGTAGGTTGAATTGCAATTTGTCTATTATTATGTTGTATGATGTTGTTGTTTACTTGTTTCAGGAAATTGAAGAAGGAAGTGAGAGATTGTTGGAGCGAGCAAGTGAGAACATCATCAAGCAGGATAAGCAACCAAGAGGTAGGCCCTCTTGATTGATTCTAATCTAAGAAAATATTTCATAGAATGTACTTGTTGTGGCTAGACCCATTATTGGGTTAGATGAATTCATTTGTGTCCGCACTTATAATATTACTTCACCACAAATTGGCGACTCTGCTGGGGAGATCCCATTCTTTTATTTTTTTTGGATTTCATGATTTCATCAGAACTTTGTTAGTTTCATGTTTTCCCTTTTGTTCTATTGCTTTTCTCCTGCTTACTGGCCTAAGTCTAAAATCCATAGTAGCAGATTTGGTCCCTGTTTTCAAATTTTGAAATTTTTTTCTTAGTTTCCTTGGACATTGTGTGTAATCAGTTGACAGTTGCGTCGATCAACGTGAATTGCAGAGGAACAGTTGCACCGACCCACCTCTGGCTCTTGTTGTCAATTAGGCAATCACGTTGATTCTTGTAAGTGAAGATTAGGGCTAGACCCCCAATCTTGGCCAGTGGGTTATGCTCTTGTGTTTTTGACCTTGTGAGCCTTTTGACTGTTTTTCTCCCTGATTAGAAAGCTACTTTTCGTTTGGTTTTGCTTGCTTGTAGGCTTGTCATCTTGCTATTTGATTGATCGAGTCATTGAGTGGCCAACGACACTAGGACATCTATCTAGCCGTCCATTCAGCGGCTTGTGGACTCATTGAGTCTGGTTGTGGGTGTGTTTTCTCCTTGCATTTGTTTTTGGTCCCTCTTACGACTTTGACCTCTTTTTTCACAAGTTTGAAAAAGTTTTGTTTACTAGTTTGAATGTCTTTTTCCGGCATAGATTACCTTGTCGGTCTTGTGTTTGGCAAGGTCGGTGCTTCTTCGATCTGAACGAACTTCTCTTTTCATGTTTTCATTTGCTTGAAGAGTTCATAGTCTCGAAATTTTTTTCATTGAAAGATTGTATGCAAAAGTTTGTTTTGTTGTTTCATGAGAAAATATGAAATTCTAACTTGTTGCTTCATTATGATTCACATCTCTTAAGAACTAGAATTGCATCAGCATTTGAAATGGAAAAGAAATTTGTTCATTTCGAAAGGAGTGATAGATAAGTGCTTGTCAGGAAATTAGGAATTGGAATGCATTTTTCATTAGTTTATTTTCCAAAAAATGTAGTGGAAAATCATTTCGTTTTTAGTTGCTTGATTGTTTGCATTTGATTGAGTAGTTTCTACCCTCTCTAGTGTAGGCATGTCATCGAATTGAAAGGTCTTGTCCCATTTAGTTGTATTTTAGGTTTTCAAGTAGCATCACTAAGACCTGAAAACTGAAACTTAACTCAAGATCAACTCTAAAATGAATTCAATTTACCTAAGGTGCATTTGACATTAATGATCACATCTAGAAGGTCTAGGCTAGAGACATGTTCCAGTGTCTGTAAACCTAGTAGTTGTCATTACCTTCGGCATTAGACAGCGTTAGCACAAATTTTTGTTCCCTGTATCATCGTGTAGATAACGGGAGACCCCACTAGGCTACAATCCTTTTATCCATAGGAAGCTGAGTCGGCCCCCTTGAAAACGTGATACACCGAACACAGCGTTCGGAGAGATTGCTTGCTTGTATTTCTCGGTTTGCTGGGAGGTATTCTGCAGTTCACGGTTGCCTGGTACTCCTTTTTACCTAGGCCATCCAAAGCAGTCATTTGATATTTTGACTCATTAAACTTAAAAGATCATTTGAGCACTTGTCCTTCAAGCTCGTTAATTTCGAAAGTGACTAGAGTCACCTTTCGTCCCTTTCTCAAATCTTAAAATATGAAAAGGAAACGTTTTGTTTCAGTGTCCTAAAATTAACCGGCCATGAAATATTCATGGTTAAAGTTATCTTCCTTAGTGATTCTTTAGGGTTGATTCCAATGGAAACATTCCCAGAGTCTACCATTCAAGGGTTCCCCTCAGATGGGAATCCTAGTCCTTATCCTTCTTTTGGAAATGCTAGTGCTCCTTATATGGCGATGTTGTCCCTCCTTGGGTTAACCATTGGTTTACCTATCTGGTTATTTTCAACCTTGATGATCCTGAGTGTCCCAACTCCTGCCCCTCCATCTCCTTCATTCGAATCACGTCACGATGACTCGAAGGTTGACCCCTCGCCTTCCCATATTTCTTCACCTTCTTCTTCTACTTTGCCTGGTGAAATTTTCAAATCTAGTAACCAGAAGGATAAGAAGAAGAAGAAGAAGATGAAGAAGAAGAAGAAGAAGTTAGATAAGAAAGAGGCCAACCGTGTGGCTGTTACTCCAAATGCACCTCCTATAGACAAATCTTCTGACCCTCCACGGAAGGTTAGATTCCCTTGCAAGTTGTGTAAGGGTGACCATATCCTTCGAGACTGTCCTGGCGTTCCCAGAGTCTTAGAGGTATGGTCTCAATATCTGGATCGATGATGGAAAGAAGATTTTGGGGTAAGCCAAAATTCCTTTTCCTTAACAATTATCCTGAGGCCTGTGGGTTATGGCCCACTAAGCCTATCGGAAATGCTCATAAGGCTCTAAGCCTTTTAAATCATCGACCATTCAACCATCAAAGCTTTTTTCCCTCTATCAGAAGCTTAACATATAGGCGTTCAAGCCTTAAACTCCTCGGGCAACACGTATTATAGAAATACACGGGGAACCCTTGAAAACACCGCTCCGGAACACATACCGGATGTCAAAATTTATAAACCCGCCTCTATCTCCATCAACAGGTCCGCTCCTTTTCCGTTGCACTGATCTCAACCTTCTCTGAAGCTCTGACTGCCCCATCACCAATTGGTTTATCGGCGACATCGTCATATCACTCATTGGCCATCGGCGTTTCCATTGCACCTCTGGTGTCTTCTAAACTCCTCGATTTGTGATTTAGCGATGCAATCGTGACCGTTGATCTGATTCAAGATCCGATGGTTGAGACTTACTCGTGCAATCGCATTTCGCTAACCCTCCAGGCCAGACTCTGTCCGCTTCAAAGCGCCGACCCGATATCATTACAATGGTTTCACCGATGCGATATGAGCTCTCCGTTCATTCATTCCTCTTGGACTTGATCTCGTCGGTTTGATGGAATCTATGCTTTAAAGTCGGTTCCTATGACATACTCAACCACCTACACAATTATCACTCCATGCATATAACAGTTATGTATATATCTTTGGATCACTATCGATCCTTTCCGGGATCAATGGTTGATCAACCTGCAACATTTGAACACATTTACAAATAGGAATTGAAGACATAACACATATACATACATGAAATACACACAAGCACACAGTTTCATGCTAAACACATATTTATTATACTAACGCAGCACGATTACAGATCTAAGGCATTTCAACCTTGGAGACAAATTCCCTCTCAACTACAGCTTGTACACATACTAGTTACACAATTCCTATTCTACGCTCTCTGTCTTTACTACTTTGAACACACAGGTTCAACACATATATATAAGGAACATTGGATTGGATCACTAGAAGGATCTAATCATATCCTTTTGCAAAAAGCCCCAAAGCTTTCGTTACATGCATGCATATCATGGCAGATTACATGGAAACATTGGATCAGATCACTATGAGGGATCCGATCACATCCCCTCCTTGATTTGATCAACAACCCGTACACATGGTAGATTACATTAATAAGTCTTCGAGAGACTTATCCATTCCATCTTTAAATCTGTTTTAAAACAGATTTTTCCCTGTTTTGCTCCCTTGGTCCACATCTTCCTCTTTGCTCCACTTTGGATTCCTCCTTTCATAAGGGGTGCTGGATGCTCCTGCATTAATCGACCATCCCCATCGACCTATGAAGATCATGTCGATGCTACACCCTCGGTTAGCAATGGTAAGAAGAAAGGGAATATTAGATTCCCCTATAAGTTATGTGAAGGAGAGCATATTCTTCACCTTTGTCCTCTTATGGGTAAAGCTTCCAAAGTTTTGGAAAACCTTGCAGCTCCTCAACCGCAACTTCCTGTTGGTTATCAGAGGCTTTCTTTTGACCCTCTCTCGGTTGGTAAAGAGATTGACTTGGATTAATCTCTTGTCGGTCCTGCTCTTCCTGAGCGAGACTCTTTTGTGTCTATTCCCAACCAACCATTGGTCGAAAAGAGTGTTTACTTGGCACCACCACCAATTGCTCACTCTATTCTGGAAGAGCGTAGTGATCATACTGCTCATGTTCTTCTTGTCTCCTCAGATTCTCATGAATCGAAGAGTGACCCTCCCATCCCAGTTTTTCAGGAGAGTCCTTCTTCTATTCTTGCAGAGCATGGGGGCAATCATATGATACCCCCACCAAGTAGTTTTTTCATCTCTTTCGACTGGGGTCCATTGACTACTTTCTGCCTCCCATCTTATGTGCCTTTCTAAATCACAATACAAGCCTATAATGTGGTAGTACCTAGCACTATATTAGATGAAGGTGCATCTGTTAGCATCATGTCTTCTACTACTTGGCAAGCTTTGGGCTCCCCACAGCTTGTGCCTGTCACCCAGAATTTGTTGGTTTTGTACGGAGGAACCAGTCAACCCTTAGGGATCCTTTCGAAGTTCCCTATTACTTTGGGAGGAAAGACCATCTATATAGACGTGATGGTAGTCCAAGGTATATTACATTTCAATCTCCTCCTTGGACACGACTATGTTTATGTCATGGGAGCTCTTGTTTCTTCACTTTTGTGTGTGGTTTGTTTTCCGCACGAAGGGAGAATTTGTGATTATTAATCAACTATCGTTCATTGGTCACCAGGAATCTTCTTTGCAACCATTATCCCCTATCGGTCCTTGTTTGCAATCAGTACCTTCCCCACCATAGGTCAATTATGTGGCTACCCGTTCCGTCTCCGCATTTGCAGATGATCACACATATGGTATTGTACATTATGTACTAGGGGCATTGGAACCCAATCTGTCTTTGGTACCAAATGACATGTATTCCTCCCAGAGCATGGTTCTTCCCTCTAATGAAGACCTCTTGGGATCCATGCTCTCATATGGTTCATGAACAGAGGGATGAGGAGAGTTCCTGGTCTTGTGTCAACCTCATTAAAAAATGAAACAAGGAGTCATGAGGAGAGTTCTTGGTCTTGTGTCAACCTCGTTAAAAAATGAAACAAAGGTAATGAGGATAGTTCTTTTTTTGTATCAACCTCGTTAAAAAATGAAATGGCGTATGAGGATAGTTCCTAGTCTTGTGTCAACCTCGTTAAAAAACGAAACAAAGGGTATGAGCATAGTTCCTTGTCTTGTGTCAAGCTCGTTAAAAAAATGAAACAAGGGGTGTGAGCATAGTTCCTTGTCTTCAAGCTCGTTAAAAAATGAATCAAGGAGTCTGAGGATAGCTTCTTCTTGTATCAACCTCATTAAAAATTGAAACATATTTCTGAGGATAGTTATTTTACTATGTCAACCTCATTAAAAAATGAAACACCTCCCTTTTCCAAATCGAGTCTTTGCTTAAGATCGCGTAAAATCCTAGTCGAGTCTTTCCAAGATCTCAAAAGTGAACCTTCATTCCATCCACCTGGTTGATTGAAATGAAGTTTGGGGGGCATGTACCTCATTTGAGTCATTATGTTGGGGGTATGCAAACTTATAGCAAGCATAGTTTTTCGTTTCAAGCTTGTGTAAACATGAAACCGAATGCAAGCAAAGCTCTCCATGGTTCAAGCTTGTGTAAACATGAACCCATGCCCGATTACATCTTGTGATTGTCGTTTTTATCAGCTAAATTTTGCTAGATGAGCCTTGGTTTTTTCATTCCATCACCACCATCTCCTTGGCCGATCATATGCTTTCACTTGGTTGTTTTTTCTTTCCTGAGGAACCGAAGTGATGAGTGGTTTTATTAGCCAGCCTCTTGACCATTACACGTTTTGAGTAGTTCCTCCATTATCAAAACCAGTTGCTACACAAACGTATGAAAAGGGACCATGTGGAGTTTTCTTTTACGTGTCTTTTTCAAACTCTCTAAACATGAAAAAGATACTAAGTTAGACCTTTGTCAGACTCATTAAACTATTAAACGACATCGGATTTGTCACCATGACAAACAAAAGCTTCTCCTTCCTAGGGCTCGTTAAAGTTACTAGGTCAGTTTCGTCTAAAGGATGAACTTACAATGCAAGCACATGATATCCCCTTGAAGCTTGCGATTAAAAATAATTGGGGCACTTGCCAGAAATGGTGGGGAAAAATTTGGAAATCTATCGAGTCGTGTCGGTAGCTCACTCTTGAACATGACACTCTTTTCTTTGTGTCGGGTTGCGACATCCTCCTTTACATCGTTGACCTTCCTGGGTTTGGGCCATTCATTTTTTCCTTCCATCTGATCTATGCTATGTCACCATGACCACCAATCCTATGGGTCCAAAAGCTGCCAAACTTCCAGTTGTGTCTCCGATATGTTCAAGAGTTTTCCTTCTGTAGTTACACTTACCTCTGATTCTTTGTATCATCCAAAATCATTTTTCATCCTCTCGTATCGCATCGATGATGTGGGATTCATTATGGCCCTCCTTCGACACGGTCGCTTTCTGTCGACATCAACTCATTATCTGGGAATTTGACCAAGAGACTCCCTTCCAGTACCTTAGAGCTTGCATGCCCTAATGGAAAGTTCTTCCCACTCGACGACAAGTTCACATCATTGGCTTTCGATTGAGTGATTTCACAGGTGTTCGACTTCAGTTCCTGTATTCACATTCTGTGAATTGTGTTGATAGTACCTTGAGGACCATCGTCATTATTGGTGGTTTGTCTCGCACTTGTTAACAGTTTACATCATTGACTGGTAATCAAGCGACTTTCTAGCATGTTCGACGTCAACACATCTATTCACATGCTAGGATCTGTACTTTGATCGGGTCGTGTTGGAGTGCAAGTCCCTGGACTCAGATTACAAAAGTCCAAGTTGCTAAGCGATGTGACATGGTTATGATGATATGCATGTCTCTTTTAGATGGTTGGCTGTGACCAGATCGTGAGTTATCATATGTGATCCTTCTCATTATTGGATGGCTACGACCATACCTTGGTTTCATTATGATCCTCTTTGACGGATGGTTGTGCCTATACCTGGATCCATTTACATGATCATTCTCTAGATGGTTGCGTCCATGCCACGATTTATGTATCATTTGAGGGAGATCTCGGTTTATGTATATGTATCTGTACTTGCTTGCAGGTTTTCCAACAGCAGATCGGTTCCCAACACTGATTTATAAAGCATTTCATCCCTCACTACAGTTTGGCCTTCACGCTTTAGGGGCATCTATTACACAACATTTTGTCAATATCCCTGTACTCCTCATTCCTTGATCCTGGAGGACCTCTATAGTGAACTCCACATGCTTTGCCTTCATGGAGAAACTCCCATTATGTCCCTCTTCATGAGCAGATCATTTCCCTTTTGCACCATTTCCCCTGAAATTTCTGTTTTGCCCAATTTACAAGACCGGTGCTAATGACCTTTGTCTCCCCTGCGTTGATGTGCAGAAATTAGCTTTATTCCCCGCGCCGATCAGTGCGACTGAGCTATGTTCCAGTCACGCTGGTCCTCTTATGGAAAGTTTTTTAAATTAGATTTGAAGCTTCCATCTCTAGAAGCTCCATAATGGAAGTTTGGTAAATGGTTTGGTCAGATGGGGTAGAGGATGACAGTTTTGGCTCCTTTCCCCTATAATGATGGAACTACCTTAAGGGATAATTCCTTCTCCCATGAGGAAAGGATCCATCTCCCATCCATCTTTCCTATATAAAACTCCCTTCTTCCCAAGCACAAGCTAGTTAGAGTGTTGGCTGAGTGTGAGTATACTATTTTGATTAGACAAGCAAGCTATTACTAGTTGTATCCATCTAGTTGTGTGAGGGAGAAGTGTGTTTGGTTTGGATTGAAGCCTAAAGGGAAGAGTCTTTAAACTATTGTTCTTTGAATCCATCATGAAGTGCTAGCAGAAGTGTGTGGGAACTTGGTCTTGTTAGAGGAAGACTATGACGTCAAGACGAATGTTTGTAATCTCTCTTTGATATTAATATATGCAATTATCGATTGATTTCCTACATGTTTTGTAATATTACATAGTCGTGTCTTAATGCTTCTTGACTCATTAAGTAGGTTGAATTGCAATTTGTCTATTATTATGTTTGTATGTTGTTGTTGTTTACTTGTTTCAAGAACTTGAAGAAGGAAGCGAGAGATTGCTGGAGCGAGCAAGCGAGGACATCATCAAGCAGGATAAGCGACCAAGAGGTAGGCCCTCTTGATTGATTCTAATCTAAGGAAATATTCCATAGAATGTACCTGTTGTGGCTAGACCCATTATTAGGCTAGAGGAATTCGTTCATGTCCACACATATAATTTTACTTCACCACAATGGTTGGCAAAGGTTAATTGATAAAAGTCAACCATATTCAACTATAGTCAATATTGGCATCATGTTTTGGAAATTATAGAACCATAGTCAATTGTAGTCAACACGGGAGTCATGTTTTGAAGATTATCAAATCATAGTCAACTATAGTTAACATGGGCATCATGTTTTGGAACTATATGTAAATTATGTATAAATATTTTTAAGAAGAAATCACATTGAAGATTTTGGTTGACACATTTCGAACCAACAAGTGTGGTTCATCTTTAGGACAAGATGAAGAAACAGATCTAGGAAGAAGGTTAAATAGGAAGACAGCTCAACCTAATGGTTAGAAGAAAATGACTATATTTGACTAGAGGAGGAAAAGGGAAATGTTTAATATTATTTAACTAAATTAATTATAAATATATATATATTATATATATATACATATTGTGTTGTGTGTGTGTGTGTGTGTGTATATATGTGTGTGTGTGGTGTGTGTGTGTTGTATCTACTATATATATATATAATACCATAATTTTATAAATTATATTAGTTACCTCAACGCTACATTGACTAGGTTTTACTTATAATTTATTTATTTATAAAGACACATCTGAATTCTTAAATAATAATAATACTAATAATAATATTAATAAACATTAATACTAACCTAATATTGCCCACAGGGCTTTGGATTTGATGGTGAATGGGGTGCGCTTTAAGGCCTCCTCTGCGATCGGTACGGGTTTCAAATCCCCGTGGGTATAGGTTAGTCTTAAATAGGAAAAAATACTAATATAATATTAATATACTAATACTATACTATTATATTACTATTATAATTATAATAATAACTATAAAACTATAATAAATAAATGAGGGTATTCCAAGAAAAAAAGGGACCAGATCACAAACAAGAAAAGGGATAAAGGGCCTAAACAAAGACGGAGAAAAACTAAGAAGAGAGGGCGGGAATCCAACAAATACTAATTTTCCAGTCGTCATCCCTATTAATATCACTGGAACACCTCTCAATTTCAATGGCTTCCCTAAACTTACTATGATGAAAATGAGGAATCTTAGCGATAACCCTAGCCTCCTCAATGCATATATGATGCTTGGTCTTCTCTGCATGTTCGGCCAAAGCTGAAGATCTAGTCCTCCTATGCTTGATATCAGCAGCGTGTTCCTTAATCCTCTGGTTAATAGAACAACCAATTTCACCAATGTATGAGGTTCCACAGGAACAAGGGATGATATAAACACCTTTCATCTCCATAGGGTTCACCTGGTCTTTAACGGACTTTAGGGAACTTCTAATAGTGCTGAGGCGTCTAAAGGTCGAGGGAATATAATGAACCACACTTGTTGGTTTGAAACGTGTCGACCAAAATCTTCAATGTGATTTCTTCCAAAAAATATTTTATACATTAAGATATGGATCACAAAAGCTTGAATTCGTATATGTAAATTAGTCAACCATAGTAAAGAATTCAACCATATTCAACTATAGTCATCATGTTTTGGAAATTATATGTACATTAATCAAGCATAGGCAACGATAGTCAACATAAGTCAACTATAGTCAAACAATGTTAACAAAAATTTATGATAGTCAACAAAAGTCAACCATAGCAACCAAAAGTAAACTATGGTGAACTATAGTCAACATCGGCATCATGTTTTGGAACTTATATGTACATTAGTTAATCATAGTCAACAAAAAGCAACATGGACATCATGTTTTGGAAATCATATATAGATCAAGCAAGTCAATCATAATTTACAAAATTCAACCATAATCAACCATGGTCAACACGGACTGTCATGTTCATGGTTAGCCATAACTTAACCATACCTAACCAGTCAACTATGTTCAAATATGGTTAAACAGGTCATCAAATTTAGCCATGGTATATCTTGTTTGGCAATGTAACATAAATACATTATTACATTAATAGTTGACCATGGCCAATCATGGTCAACCTCATCAACCCTCTTTAAAAATTAATGTAACATTAACATCAACACTAATGTAACATCAATCATAAAATCATGGTTGAAAAACATTAATGCAACAATGCTCAACATTAATGTAACCTAAATATATTGTTACATTAATGGTTGAACATAGTCAATCATGGTTAACCATGGTTGACAAACATTAGTGTAAAAATGCTCAAAATTAATGTAACATAAATACATTTTACATTAATAGACAACCAAGGTCAACCCTCCTCAACCATGGTAAACCTTGTCAATGAAGGTCAACCATTGTCAACCTCGTCAAACTTTCTTCAACCATAGTCAATGATCATCAACCATAAAAAACTCTTTACAAACATGGTTAACCATTGTCAACCATGATTAATCATCGTCAACAATTTTTTACCATATTGAGACAATGTCAACCATAGTCAATCATGGTCTACTAATCTGCCGCATGCACATCGACCATCAACTAACACAACCATATTAATAAGCGGTTGATATACTTGAGCAACATCATTTTCCATCGTTCATATGCCAATCGATGACATTATAAATGGAAAATGACACCGATTGGTGTATATCAACCACTTTATTATTGTGTTTGTGTTATTAATATGTAAAAATGATATTTTTTTTGCAATGGTTTTATTTGGAAAAATATATAAAAAATTAT
>APFE030229081.1:0-20687 GCA_000404065.3 Pinus taeda
CTCATTCACCAACTGAATCCAAGTTAAGTGAGGATGGTTTGGCTTCGAATCTCCTTGAATGGGAAGTAGTTTGCCACCATTCCATAGAAGTTTCCAAGTGATGAAGCCAAATCCATTATTGTTGTGATTGATCTTATCTCTTCCTTTTCATCTATAAAAGCTTGTTTCCATGCCTTGAGCAAGCTAGTTTTTGAGTTCTGATTCTAGTGGCAATACTTCTGCTGAAAGGAAGATATCAAGAGATTAGAGCTGCAAGAGCCTTCTTTGTGTCCATAAGGCTTTACCTAAGTAAGGAGATCTTGTTAGCAAGGAGAGAGAGGCTTGTCCCTCATCCTTTCAAGCTTTGCAAGACTTGTGTAGCGAGCACCAGCCAAAGAGACTTGACGTTCAGGACGCTGGTTTGTATTCTCCTTTGTTGATTATTAATAATAATGACTATCATTTTGGTCCATCTCATTGTTGGATGATTAATGTTGAATTATGTCCTTCCTGACTGATGTATAATTGCATATATTAGATTTCACGCTTGTGTTTGTGTTGTTCACTTTGTGTGCAGGTGTCCATTCATGAGGATAGTGGAGGATTGTGACCGGCCAAGGCAAAGGAATGTGGGCGACATCTCTTCTACAAACGAAATCGTTGGAACACAAGTAGGTCTTCATCACCTACATTTTATTTGCAATTAGGAACTTGCGTGATAGCATTGTTTGATTGTTGCTAGACCCATTCTGGGCTAGTAGGGATCGCCTCTATCCGTAGAGGGGATTTACCTCTCCAACAGGGTCTATGAATACTATCTAAACTAACTAACTATGAAATAAAAATGTTGTGAGCTGATGTTACCAAATCACAAATATATGAAAATATCCCCGAAATAGACATGCTTGCAGTCGGTAAGGATGGTTCATTGTTTTGGTTAACTATCCTTTGGCTTGAACTGGCATAGGGCGAGCATTGGTTGTAGTTCTGGAGGATGACTCATATGTGAATCCAGCTGGGTAGTATATGTCACATTAGTAATTTCAGGAATCATGTAAATGATTGCATCAGTAAGGCATTTTATCATTGTCCTTTGACTATATGGTTTAACAAAGAAGAACCAAAAGGTTCCCACATTAAATTTTGAATGTCTGCGATCACTCTCTCCCTCTTTTCTAGCTCTTGTTTCCATATCTACTCCAATGCTTTGACTGATGGCAGTTTTCCTGGAGTACATTGTGAAATTAAATTTGTCAAATAAAGAGTATTATTAATCAATTCCACTAGATTACCAGTCACCATTCTACATCTTGATGTTGCCCTTTCTGCTTTCATTAGTTGAGATTGCCACTCAAGGAACAAGATTTCCTTGTGTGATTCTAGAATTTGGGGTAGATTTGCAGCTTGTCCTTCCTTTGTTTCTTTCCAAGAGAGAAACATTGTTAGTGTTTCATCTGCTTGTTCCAATTTTTGTCTTGCATCAACTGACTTATCAGTCATAGACGAGGAAATTTCACAGAAGGTAGGAACAAGAGAAATATTATTACATAACAAGCTCAACTGAGTAGATAGTGCCTTAGTAATTTGGAGAGCCTTTGATTTGAATTCCTCTACTTGAGGAAATTCCTTGAACCTTTCTATTTATAGTGACAGTTGAGCGATTTTTTCATATTTTGATTTTCTCAACTGTTCATTCATTGTCTTCAGCTTGTTCAATGCTTGAGATAGTTATTTTTGCTTCTGCACTGCAAGTTGATCTGTCCTCTATTTCTCTTTGAGAAATTGCTTGTTTGACTGCTTCTGTGCTACTAACTACTGCTATTTTTCTTGTACCTGTGTCTCCAGTAAGATGATTGCTTGATCCTTCTCTTTAAGCAAATTGTTGACTTCCGATGCCTTGTCCATAGTAGCTACTGTGTATGCCTGAGCATACTGAGAGAGTTTAGTAGGATATTTGGAAGGGTTGACTTCCTCTTTGCTTACCACATTAGTTATCTCCATCTGTGTAGGTAAAAGAGAATATTGATCAAGTTTTCTCTTTTTCCTTTGTCTCTTTATTACAGCCCTATGCTTAGGGCTGTAGAAGACATCTAAGGGTGGTATTTCTTCTACATGCAGAACAATCTCATCGGAAGGGTTCTCTGGAATCATTTCAACATCTTTTTGAGTCATGGGTGGGCCGCTAGTTCCTTTGGTTGGAACTGTAGTAGTTGTTGTCTTCTGATCAGTTGTTATTTCAGGTGTGCTAAATCCCTGTAAGCTCTCAGTATTGCTGATGATTGAGTCAAACTGTTACCATTCTTTGAGTAGTTCGGGATCAATATGAATGTATGAATCGATGAGTTCACTACCTTTTCCCTATTCCTGTTCCTGCTCCTGCTCTAGTGTTTTTTCTTTCTTAGGAACTTTTTCCACTGCAAGAGCTTTATCAGTAGCTTTCTATTCAATTTCGCTTGATTGGATTGTCGGGGTTGTGGCTAATAGGTCTAAAGGCAGAGTTTGCAACCTCTGGTCTCTAAGCCTATTTAACATTTCTAGCCCTTCATCTTGATACCTCATCCTGGCCAATCCTTTAACTTGAAATAATGATTCAGCTAAAGAAAATAGATCATCGAAGTCATCTGCTTTATGATCAAACTTATCAAGTTTGGCTTGAGATGTGACATTATAAGCAACCTGTCTGGGATCATATGGCCTGTTAGGAATTGTGGCAAGATTCAACATTAGCATCTTTTCTATCTCCTTCTCTGCATGCTTGTAGTAATGTAGAGTGAAAATTCCGAATCGTAAAGGGAATATTGGCCACATGTGTTTCTTTGAATCCTTAAGGGTTTTGGATGTCCCTTCTACTGTTATTTGATAAGCCAATTCCCAAGCTAACAATTTATCAAGCACATACAAGGGGAGAACATGGGGTTTAGTAAGGCTACCAAAAATCCTTATATAAGTAAATTTCTCTTCCTTGAACCAACTACCTACTGCTGTCAAGTCAATTTCTGCCTTTGGGGATATCCTGGGGGCAGGTTTATTAAAAATAAAATAATATACAGGGAGAATAAAACCATTACCAATTTTATACAAGTGATTCTTGTAATGCGCCTTCCATAACTGTTGGTGGTAAATATGGATTGGATTCAGGTCTTGGGGAGTCCATCTCCATATGAGTATTGGATATTTAGATTCAAAGAAAATAGTATCCATAATGTACGCACTGTAATAAAAAGGGGGAATAATCCGTGAAGTTTTATGTGCATTTGTTCTGTACTCTAAAATTGCTGTGGCTAGTTTATCAGACAAAATATTTTCCCAACCCATCACATAATCGTTGATTGTGGCTTCCATTAGGGGGACCATTTGTATGGTAAATTTGGTAGAATCATGTATTCGCCACATCCTACACATCATAGCCCCAGCATAGAAATAAGGGAAACCAATGAGTCAAAAGAGTACTTACCCGAAGACTCATGCTTTTGCTTTTCTGGGAAATGCCTCCATTGCCTTATCGGGGCTGACTTTGAGTCGTTTTCCTTCTCAAATGTTTCCAAGGACGCCTTGTTGTATCGCTTCTCAAGTTGAGGTAAGTGGTACATTTTCATGAGATCCTCACGCTGAAATGAGCTGAATATCCTCCCATCAGCTGTGCAAAATGTTTTTTCCGAGACTGGAATTTTCTCCACCACCTATCTTACTACGTCAGTATATGGTAGGATTTTAGCTCACGCTACTATCTTGTGAAGATAAGAACAAGCCAATTCTTTAAGAGTTCCTTCTGATTTGTTAGTTGAATCGGCTGTGGCTTCCTCTGATAATTCTTCAGGCTCCTCTGCTTCTATCAGATTGTAAATACTTTCCCAGCTGGTATTTCCTAGACCAAGGCATGTCGTATATGAGATTAATCCTTTCTTTCTTGGTCCGGGATCTTTGACTGTGGGAGCTGCTATTGTAGACTTCTTTGATTTTTTCCCCATTTTCTCTGGATTTCTAGTTTTGGAAGAATTCTGCACAAAGAGTTGCAAATCATAATTCAGAGAAAGTGCTGCTACAAGCCAATATTAAAATGAATAGAATTACGTCGATTAGCATATGATAAATAAAATATAGTTAAGGATTACCATGGATAAAATATTTTGAAAGATATATCCTTAACTTCGGTATTGAATGGCCGTTTAAACTGTCAATCGTGGTAAATAACATCATAAATTCCCATCACGTCGCTCATATGCCAAATGATTGTCTCAAGCATGCTTTAGATTTCATTGATCGATGATCAGTGATAAATCACAAATCGACGATCGGGAGTGTCAACGAGAAGTTCATAAGGACTCACTGGAAATATCTCCGATTACCGAAAGGTGATACAATATAATGCATGCAAACTATTTTAATGTATAATTCCCTTTCGAGATGTGTGCCCAATTAATAGATTGCAGTCAGGGTTTGGCTTGAGCTTTATCCCTTTGTCATGTGACTCTGCCAATTGCCGATTGCGATTAGCTTTATCACATCGGGAGTTGATTATGCCTTTTCATATGTCCTTTTATCATTGACACAACTGATTTGCCGATTGCGATTTGCTTTATCGCATTAGAGGAGTTAAGGGGATTTTCTTTATTGTCCGTTTGGCATTTGCTTTCCCTGATTATCGATTGCGATTACCTTTTCGGATCGGAGAATTGGGGGAAGTCTTGTTTTTGTGTGTGTTTCCTTTCATATTGCGATATGCGATCTCCGATTGCTTTATCGCAATATAGAATAGTTTTATAATATTTTTTAAAGGAACACTTTGCTTTTTAATTAAAAGGCTTTATAAAATGATTCATTTACATAGGGCCTTTTGGTAAGGATTTTCTTGTGATGAGGTAAATACCATTTTATTCACACATCTAACTAAGTTTATTTTTAAAGGGACCCATTTCATATAAAAATCTTGTGTAAAGATTTTATGAAATGGGGGGTTGCTGTACAACACAACAATTGGCGATTCACTGGAAGAAACAATTATCTCTGAGAAAATAATATAATACTTTAACTTCTTAATCTAAAAACCTTAATAGATAGAGAAAATCTAATATAACTAGGTAATCATAAATTCTGAATGTAATGAAAACTATTTTTGCTATCTCTTTCTCATCTCAAAATTACATACATCCTAAGTTTTAAGTAAACCTTACTTGGTTTATAATGATAAAACAAAAGACTTCTCCAACTTAGCTTGTATAATGACTCCTTTGTCATAGGTAGAGCCACTGCTGCTAGCAAACATCCATAGTCTTGGCAAGGTTACCTTTTAACCATTTAATCATTCATTGTTCCATCCATTTGAGAGTAATTTTAAAAGAATGGATCCAAAAAGACATGTTTCCACATTTTTTGTATTACATTTTCTTTTTCCTTATTTCTTTATTTTGTAAGATAAAAAGCCATTGTCCTGGTTTGGTGGCCAGTTGTTGACAATGCCATTCACTGGTTGTAATTTAACTGAACAAGCTAGCTCATGATGAGACCCCTTGTCTTATAATTATAAGCCATTACCCTGTTTGGTATGAGTATTGGTAATGTCAGTTTGAACTATCCCCTATGAACATGGTAAGCAAGCTTATGATAAGACCTCTTATCTTTTATATCAAATATATTTTAGAATTACACTCTGAAAAATCATAAACTTTGATGGATGGGGTGAATAATTTTCTCCTTAAGAGAACATGGATGGCAATTTTGAGAGTTGAAGATGCTAAGCTTGAATCAGTCTTTGCTTTGTATTGATAACCATTTTTAGGCTTCTAAAACTTTAAAATGATTTACAGTATTTTCAAGTTTTGAGAAGATTTTACAAAAATGAAAAGGGTTTTCAGAATTCAATTATACCTAATTCCCTAGAATTTTCCTTTTCCTTCAAGGCTTCCATCTATCAAAAGTAAATATTAAGATTATTTTTTTTTGAGTGACTTTTTCAATATAGTAAAAACCAATAGAAGGCTATTTACAACTCCATTTCTTAAGACAAAAATAACTACACAAATATAACTAGAAATTGAATATTTACAAAGTGAGAAAGGGTTACCTCCTCAATTGAAGATTTTTTTCAAAATAAGGCCATTGACAGAAAGAGAATCTCTCTTTCCTGATAGATCTTGTAATATGAATGTAGATGGGCCTATCTTCTCACTAATTTGGAATGGTCCAAGCCACATTTTCTGAAACTTAGTGTGCTTTCCTTTATCCTCATGGGCTTTGTCCCACTTCAAAACTAGATCACCAACTTATAAATGTTTTGAGCCTATTGATGTTGTATCAAACGAGGATTTGATAATTTGTCGATGCTTTTCATGCGTATTTTGGGTTTTCTCCTTTTCTTCCTCTAGTTTCAGGATCTAATCATGTCTTAATTGAATAGAAGATGAGAGACTTTCTTCAATAAACTGTACTAAGGCTAGTGACAGAAGTACTAAATTTGATGGTATGATAGCCTCCTTTCCATACACTAGATTAAATGGAGAAGTTCCTGTTGAGGCCTTTTGTGTTATACAGTCTGCCCATAGTGCAAATATCAAAGACTTATGCCAATTTTTATGATTCTGTTCAATAGTTTTCTTAATGATCTCGATAAGATTTTTATTGGTAGATTCTGCTAAACCATTACCTTGAGGGTAGTAGTTTGCAGAATATTTCAATTTGAATCCTCTTTTGATAGCAAATTCAAGTATAGAATTACCAGAGAAGTAATATGCATTATAAAAAATAAGAGCGTTTGGGACACTAAACCTGGTAATGATGAACTGATCTATGAATTCAACGATTGCCTCAGAGTTTTCTTTCTTCAAGGGAATTGCTTCGACCCACTTAGTAAAGTAATCAGTAGCTGTAAGGATATACCTATGTTGTTTGGATGAATGTGGAATAATTTCTCCAATGATATCCAATCCCCATTGTTCAAAGGGCTGTTTAGTGTTGACTGGTTGCAAAGGAAAATATGAATTCCTTTGTCTTCCACTAGTAGTTTGACATGTTTGGCATTTCCTTACATATTCATGAGTATCTCTAAATAAGTTGGGCCAATAATACCCAACATGAATGATTTTGTGGGCTGTTGTATCAGCTCCAAATGTCCTCCTGCCAGACCATCATGTAGTTCTTGCAAGACCTTTTGCGCTTCAGGTTTTTCTAAGCATCTTAACAAAATTGAATCATAATTCCGTCTAAACAACACATCATCAACAATTATGAAATTATTTGCCTTTATTCTTATGGCACGTTTATTTTTATAGGAAAGATTAGAAGGAGCATACCCATTTTTTAAATAGAATATCAAATCTGCATATTAGGATTCAGGATTAATGGTACTTATCTCATTGATTTCTTCAATACCGTTTGTACCTTCATGTTCCTGAATATTAGAAGCTCCTACTAACAACCTGAAAAAACCTTGGCCTTTGACAATCTTTGCTGGTTTTATGTCCAAATCATATTCTTGTAATGCTGTGACTCAATTTTCCCTCTTTTCTCCCAATTCCCTTTGAACTAGTAATTGTCTTACTGCTGAAAAAGGGACTATAACTTTTGTATGAGCCTTTAAAAGAAAGGGCCTGAAGTGTTTGATGGCTTTATATATAGAAAAGACTTGTTTTTCAACTTCGGAGTAATTGAGTTCAACACCTTGAAGGTTTGAACTATAAAATGAAATTGGTGCTTCCAAGTTTTGATCATTGATTTGTGTCAGCACTGCTGCATAAGATGAATCGAATGCGAGAGTATATAGAATGAAATGATTTGAAAAATCAGGGGTGTTTGATGCAGAAGCATTTATGATTACTTGTTTGATCGAATCAAAAGCTTCTTTTTCTATATGTTCCCATTTAAACATTGAGTTTTTCTTGATCATGGTTTGTAAAACAATCTGCGAAAAGTCTGGGACAAAGCTTTTTATAAAATTAATCTGGCCTAAAAATGATTGCATTGTTTTTTTATTATGTGGAAATGGAATATCATAAATCTCTTTGATTCTACCTGGATCAATATAAATACCATCCTTTGAAACAATGAAGCCCAAGAGTTTACCTTGGTCAAGAGCAAAAAAGGACTTCTTTGGAATGAGTGAAATGCCATACCTTTTACAACGCTCAAAGATTCATTTCAAGTCATGTAAATGATTTGATCTTTTCTTAGAGAACACAGTAATGTTAGCCAAATAGACAACTACTGATTTATTGATTAGGCCTTTGAATGTGATGTCCATTTCTCTTTGAAATGTAGCTCTAGCATTGATTAATCTGAAAGGAATTTTTTGATAGGCATAAGTTCCCCATTTGGTTTTGAAGGTAGTCTTAAGTCTATTATCAGGGTGGACCAAAATTTGGTTATATCCTGAAAAACCATATAAGAATGACATTAATTCAGAACCAACTACTAAATAGAGAGTTTTCTCCATGGTAGGTAAAGGGAAGTTATCCTTTTGACTTTCCTTATTAAGATTTCTGAAATCAATACAAATTCTAATGTCACAATTTTTCTTCCTTACTGGCACCATGTTGGACACCCAATTGGAATGTATAACAGGAAAAATTATCTTAGTTTTCAAGAGTTTGTTTAATTTAGCTTTTAATTGACTCTCTAAGTTAGGACGAATCTTCCTTAATTTCTATTGTACTAGTTTTCTTCAGATATCATCGAAATTGTATGTTGTATGATAGATGTATCATACATTTTCAAATCATCATATTTCCAAGTGAAGACATATTTATATTTATGCAATAATCTGATAAATGAAATTCTTTCTTTTGAAGTAAGTCCTAATCCCAAATTGATGTTTTGTGGATTCTCCTCAGTACCAAGGTTTATTAATTCAAATCTCAAAGTAGAACTTTGGAGCTTTGAATTAGTAACCTGTTTAAACCTATCTTTGATGTCATAAAGGTCTTCAAGTTTGACTACTAGTTTCGGTATTGAGTTTTCTTCAAGATTTTCCTTCATTTGAAGATCATGCTCACTTTCATCAATAATTTGATCATCATAGGACTTATCAAAAGTTAAGAAATTTAAAATGTCATCATCATGATTGAACACTTGCCAGTTAGTGACATTGTTAGGAATCGATGGCCTGAAAATCAATTCTACTGAAAATCTATCGGGATTGTAATCTTAAAATGGCAGGAGCTTAGAAGCAACATTAGCTAGTAGAACTGCCGCTGCATTCTAAGATCTAGGGATAGGGGAGATATTAAATGCTAGAAAATGAGATACAAGGTCTTGCACCAAGGATTGATAATGTTTAAGGTGACTGGAAAGGCAATGTATAGTATTTCTGACTTGTCTTATAACAATTTTAGAATCACCAAACACTTTCAAATATTGAAATTTAAGACCAATTTCTTTATAAAGTCCTTGAATCAAGGCTTCATATTCTGCAGTATTGTTTGTGCACTCAAATTCTAATCTGCATGATAACATGGTATTTTCTCCCTCAGGACTAACTAAAATACATCCTACTCCTGCATCTTCATTAGATTTAGACCCATCAAAGTATAATGACCAAAGCAAAGGTTTATCTACAGTTTTATTTACAGTTTCTTCAACAATTTTAACACAACTTGATGTATCTGTTTGGGAAAATTTTCGATTTGAGATGTGAAACTATTAACTGAGAAAGGTGATGATTGAGCATTAAAATTACCAAAGAATGATTCGGATGAATAGTTACCCAAAATGTTGTTGTTGAATGCTATTGGCTGGTTTTCTTGCTCAAAATCAGTAACATTATGAGTCATATGTTTCTCCCGGTCAATCTTTATCTGATTTGTCTTTCCTTTATAGGGTAGCCACATGTATGACCAATTGGTGGAAATATAACCATGAATTTTCTCAGACCAGTCTCTACTTAAAATAAAACCATAGAACTCAGGAATATCAGCGATTAAAATATCAATTCTCTGAACAAATCTTGGGTCAGGTGATAACCTAATGGTAACTGAGTTGATTTCTCCTAATACTTGGACCTTAGTTCTATCCAACTGGATAATATGGATTGTAGAATTTTGGGGTTCAAT
Source organism: Pinus taeda (assembly GCA_000404065.3). Taxonomy (NCBI): domain Eukaryota; kingdom Viridiplantae; phylum Streptophyta; class Pinopsida; order Pinales; family Pinaceae; genus Pinus; species Pinus taeda. Next base: position 10,020 of record APFE030229081.1, read on the forward strand.
GTTCAATTTGGAACAAACTAAAGCTGGCATTATATTCGAGGAAGCCACTGAGTCTATCAAGCAATTGTGCAGATTTCTATTATAAATCTCGTAGGTTAAGAGAAAAGGAGGAGTATGGGAATTTGATCTATCTCCAATTAGAACAGCATTAGTAGCTTCTACTCTACCAGGAGGTGGTTTACTTGTTTCATTAGCAGCTTTGGACAAAACAACATTTGGAAGAGGAGAAGAAGGTACTGCATCTAACTCTTTAAGCAATAATTTTTGTTGATGTTTGAGTTTACTAAGCTCAAACATTGTGATATTTTCCTTTGTTTTCTTCACGTCTTCAATAATGTTGTAATCCATAGAGTCTGTAACTACTAACATTTTAGATGTTGCAGGTAGATTTGAAGTTGATGGCTGATTTTGAGAAGGTATTGCTGTAGAATTCTTTGTGGGAAATTTTTCTTTAGTACTGGTACCTGTGTTCCTTTTCTTCTGAGTTGTTTGAATAGGTTCAGGAGTACCTTTACTTCTAGTGATTACAGGGAAAGGTTCCTGTTCATTTTCTGTATCAGAATTAGGCAAGATAAAGTCCCACATCCCATGACATTCTACGGTTACCTCTTCTTCAGTTTCTTCAGATGATAAGACTGTCTCTTGTTCTTCATCTTCTTCGGGGTCCGAGTCTGCATTGGATATAACATTTGGGGGTTTTGATTCAAGTTTCTTAAGGTTTCTAAATGGCCTCTTTGTTGAAGTCTCAACTACTTGGTTCTTGATTTCTATCATTTCATTTGACATTGTCTTGAGAACTTTTTGGAGACCTTCCATATTGTAGGGATCTTTAGCCATTTTCTTCTTTGAATCATCTTTGAAGGAGACATTTTTTGATTTTCTATCTTCAAGAGAAGCTTTCTTTTCTAAGGCAATGATGTGTTTTTCTACAGCAAGTGCCTCTTTCATATTTTCTGCTAGAGTTGGTTTTGCAGCTCTATCTACAAAGATAACTATATTTGAGGGTAAAGTTGTTGTATACCATTCGCTTCTAACTTGCTTACTAGGTTTAGAGGCAGTCAGAATCTTATTTAAGAGTTTATTAAACCGTGAATTGAACTATTTTATAGGTTCTTTAGACTATGTCCTAAGATTTGAAAGATCATTGATTAACGTCCCTATAGATTTGTCATCACCGTTTTAGTCAAGAACTGTTCTTGAAAAATGTTCCAACTAGTAATGGATCCTGATGGCAAGGAAAAATACCAAGACCCATCTGATCCTTGTAGGGTATAAGGAAAAAGTCTAACAAACACATATTCCTCTATAACTCATTTTAAGTTGACTGACAACATAAAGTTGTTAATGTGCTCATCTTCCTGTATGCATGCATCTGGATTAAATTTCGGCAACCATTTTTCAGGATGAGCTAGAAATGGATGCAAAGGTGCAGACATTGTGACTGCACCAGGATTGTTCCATGGATTCTATGCCATTGTTGAGCCACTACTAGATGATAGTGCCAATGAAGTTCCAGATGGTTGGGAAGGAGCAGATATTGAAGTTTGAAGAGGTTGAGAAATAGATGTTGAAGTTCCAGTTCCCTGTTGAACAACAATTTGGAGTGGAGGAGTGGATGGTTGACTTCGCATTGGAGAATATGAAATGGATGATGATGATGAGAAAGTTTCACTATTAGATCCTTCAATTGTTTTCCTTGCTCATTTCCTTTTAGGCAAAGGTAACTCAGTAGGTTCAATACCAAGCTTTTCACTCTGAAGTCTGGTGAGAGGGTGAGAAGGAATGAATTACAAAGTTACACTGCCTTGAGATACCTCAGATTTCTGTGGTGATATTGAGAATCCTTGAAGTTTTTGGATGAGAGACTATACTTTAGGAGATTCTGGACTTAATTTACCCGAGATATTTTAGGGTTGAGCAGTGGTCATTGTCTCCTCTACTTCTCGCTTGGAAACTGGAGTTCCAGCTTACAAGGGGGAAGTCGGAGGTGAGGTGGAGGGAGATTTACTCTCAGAATGGATTGTAGATTTGGTTTTTCTCACCATTCATAGTTGAGGCCCTCCTTCTAGTGCCAAAAATGTTGATGCCTCGAAAATCGCTGCATCAACATCGGGGAAAACCACCCGGTCTGGACCTTAAAGGCAGCTCCTTTTCCATTTGGTGTGGTGACTCCGACTGGATATAATGGGACCAGTTTCCCAATGATTTATGAATGGGATGGATAAGTGTTTAATTTACTTATATCTAATGGAAAATGATGAAAAATTTATTCTAAAATGCAATAATGTAATTAAGTAATCTATCCCGGGAAGTCTCTGTCTTAGTGCAATTCTTAATGGTTCTTATTGAAAAGTAGGCATGTAGATGACTCTACTTTTAAACAAAAATATTCATTCATATGATAATTATTTTGTTCAAGTAGTTGAACAAAGTAATAATTAAAACATTATTGCACTGATCTTTATATGTCATTGACGCATATATAGATGGAAAATAACAACTCTTGAACATTCAATAGTGATAAGTAAAAGAGATTGTTGTAAGAGCTTATACATACATCAATGATAGCAAAATGAATGAATGCTAGTTCACATAAAAGAATGAAGCAAAACATAGATAATAGTACCATATGTGTTTGAATCCCCTCCAACATGAATTGCATTTGGATCCCGCTTTCTAACTTGGAAATACTTTTATAGGAAGTAGTAGTGCATAGAAAACAAAAGTACTTTTCATTAAAACTCAGAATTCAGGTCCATTTTCATAAAAAAAATATATATTGGAAGCACAATAGTGCAACTTCCAATCCAAGTCTTAATACAAAATTTTTAGGACCCTTTCTGAAAACATGAAAGGGTCTATAAATACTATCTAAACTAAATAACTATGAAATAAAAATGCTGTGAGCTAATGTAATCAAATCACAAAGATATGAAAATCTCCCCAAAATAGACATGCTTATAGTTAGTAAGGATGGTTCATTGTTTTGGCTGACTATCTTTTGGCTTGAGCTGGCATATGGCGAGCATCAGTTGCAATTCTGGAGGATGACACATATGTGAATGCAGCTGGGCAGTATATGTGGCATCAGTAATTTTAGGAATCATGTAACCGATTGCATCGGTAAGGCATTTCATCATTGTACTTTGACTATATGGTTTAACAAGGAAGAACCAAAAGGTTTCCCATGTTAAAGTTTGAATGCCCGCGATCTATATCTCCCTCTTTTCTAGCTCTTGTTTCCATATCTGCTCCAATGCTTTGACTGACGGCAGTTTCCCTGGAGTACATTCTGAAATTAAATTTGTCAAATAAAGAGTATTATTAATCAATTCCATTAGATTACCAGTCACCGATTTACATCTCGATGTTGCCCTTTCTACTTTCATTAGTTGAGATTGCCACTCAAGGAACAAGATTTCCTTGTGTGATTCTAGAATTTGGGGCAGATTTGCAGCTTGTTCTTCCTTTGTTTCTTGCCAAGAGAGAAACTCTGTTAGTGTTTCATTTTCCTGCTCCAATTTTTGTCTTACATCAACTGACTTATCAATCATAGACGAGGAAATTTCACAGAAGGGAGGAACAAGAGAAATATTATTACATAACAAGCTCAACTGAGTAGATAGTGCCTTAGTAGTTTGGAGAGCCTCTGATTTGAATTCCTCTACTTGAGGAAATTCCTTGAACATTTCTATTTGCAGTGACAATTGAGCAATCTATTCATCTTTTGATTTTCTCAACTGTTCATTCATTGTCTTCAGCTTGTTCAATGCTTGAGATAGTTCTTTTTTCTTCTGCACTGCATGTTGATCTATCCTCTATTTCGCTTTGAGCAATTGCTTGTTTAATTGGTCGTTTGACTGCTTCTATGCTGCTAACTTCTACTCTAACTACTCTATCCTCTATTGTTTTTCATGTACCTGTGTCTCCAGTGAGATGATTTCTTGATCCTTCTCTTTAAGCAAATTGCTAACTTCTGATGCCTTGTCCACAGTAGCTGCTGTGTATGCCCCAACATTCTGAGAGATTTTAGTAAGATCTTCGGAAGGGTTGACTTCCTCTCTCCATACCACATTAGTTATCTCCATCTGTGTAGGTAAAAGAGAGGATTGATCAAGTTTTCTCTTTTTCCTTTGTCTCTTTATTATAGCCCTATGCTTAGGGCTGTAGAAGACATCTAAGGGTGGTATTTCTTCTACATGCAGAACAATCTCATCGGAAGGGTTCTCTAGAATCATTTCAACATATTTTTGAGTCATGGGTGGGCCGCTAGTTCCTTCGGTTGGAATTGTATTAGTTGCTATCTTCTGACTATTTGTTAGTTCAGGTCTACTAAATCCCTGCAAGCTCTCAGTATTGCTGATGATTGAGTCAAACTGTTGCCATTCTTTGAGTAGTTTGGGATCAACATGAATGTCTGAATCAATGAGTTCACTGCCTTTTCCCTGTTCCTATTCCTGCTCTTGCTCTGGTGTTTTTTCTTTCTTAGGAACTTTTTCCACTATAGGAGCTTTATCAGCAACTTGTTGTTCAGTTTCGCTTGATTAGATTGTTGGGGTTGCGGCTAAAAGGTCTAAAGGCAGAGTTTGCAACCTCTGGTCTCTAAGTCTATTAGATGTTTCTAGCCCTTCATCTTGATACCTCATCCTAGCCAATCCTTTAACCTGAAATAACGATTCAGCTGAAGAAAATAGATCATTGAAGTCATCTACTTTATGATCAAACTTTGCAAGTTTGGCTTGAGATGTGACATTATAAGCAACCTATCTAGGATCACATAGCTTGTTAGGAATTGTGGTAAGATTCAACATTAGCATCTTTTTTGTCTCCTTCTTTGCATGCTTGTAGTCATGTAGAGCGAAAATGCAGAATCGTAAAGGGAAGATTGGCCACATGTGTTTCATTGAATCCTTAAGGGTTCTGGATGTCCCTTCTATTGTTATTTGATAAACCAATTCCTGAGCTAAAAATTTATCAGGCACATACAAGGGGAGAACATGGGGTTTAGTAAGGCTACCAAAAAGCCTTATTTAAGTAAATTTCTCTTCCTCGAACCAACTACCTATTGCTGTCAAGTCAATTTCTGCCTCTGGGGATTTCCTGGGGGTAGGTTTATTAAAAATAGAATAATATACAGGGAGAATAAAACCATTGCAAATTTTATACAAGTGATTCTTATAATGCGCCTTCCATAACTGCTGGTGGTAAATATGGATTTGATTAGGGTCTTAGGGAGTCCATCTCCATCCAATTATTGGATATTCAGAGTTAACGCAAATAGTATCCATAATGTATGCACTATAATAAAAAGGGGGAACAATACGAGAAGTTTTATGTGCATTTTTTCTGTACTCTAAAATTGCTTTGGCTAGTTTATCGGACAAAATACCAATCCATCACATAACCGTTGATTGTGGCTTCCGTTAGGGGGACCATTTCTATGGTAAATTTGGTAGAATCTCGTATTCCCCACACCCTACACATCATAGCCCCAACATAGCAATAAGGGGAAGCCAATGAGTCAACATAGTACTTACCCGAAGACTCGTGCTTGTGCTTTTCCAGGAAATGCCTCCATTGCCTTATCGGGGCTGACTCTGAGTTTTTTCCTTCGTAAACGATTCCAAAAACACCTTGTTGTATTGCTCCTCAGGTTGAGGTAAGTGGTACATTTTCATGAGATCCTCAGGCTGAAATGAGCCGAATATCCTCCCATCAGCTGTGCAAAATGTTTTGTTTGAGACTGGAATTTTCTCCACCACCTTTCTTACTACATTAGTATATGGCAGGATTTTAGCTCGCGCTGCTATCTTGTGAAGATAAGAACAAGCCAATTCTTTAAGAGTTCCTTTTGATTTGTTAGTTGAATTAGCTGTGGCTTCCTCTGATAATTCTTCGGGCTCCTCTGCTTTTATCAGATTGTAAATACTTTCCCAGCTAGTATTTCCTAGACCAAGGCATGTCGTATCTGAGATTAATCCTTTCTTTCTTGGTCCGGGATCTTTGACTGCGGGAGCTTCTGTTGTATACTTCTTTGATTTCTTCCCCATTTTTTCTAGATTTCTGGTTTCAGAAGAATTCCGCAAAAGAGTTGCAAACCGTAATACAGAGAAAGTGTTGTTGCAAGCCAATATTACAATGAATAGAATTACGTTGATTGGCATATGATAAATAAAATATAGTTAAGGATTACCATAGATAAAATCTTTTGAAAGATCAATCCTTAGCTACGGTATTGAATAACCGTTTAAAAAATTAATCGTGGTAAATAACATCATAAATTCCCATCACGTCGCTCATATGCCGAATGATTGTCTCAAGCGTGTTTTAGATTTCATTGATCAGTGATTGGCGATAAATCGCAAATCGACGATCGGGAGTGTCAATGGGAAGGGCTTAAGGACTCGCTGTAAATATCTCCGATTACCAAAAGGTGATACATTATAATGCATGCAAATTGTTTTAATGTATAATTCTCTTTCAATATGCACACCCAATTAATAGATCGTAGTCAAGATTTGGCTTGAGCTTTATCCCTTTGTCATGTGACTCCGCTGATTTCCGATTGCGATTAGCTTTATCGCATCAGGAGTTGATTATGCCTTTTCATATGTCCTTTTGTCATTGACACGACCGATTTTCTGATTGCGATTTGTTTTATCGCATCAGAGGAGTTGAGGGGCTTTGAATTATTATCCATTTGGCATTTGTTTTCCCTGGTTACCGATTGCAATTACCTTTTCGGATCGGAGAATTGGGTGAGGTCTTGTTTTTGTGTGTGTTTCCTTTGATATTGCGATATGCGATCTCTGATTGCTTTATCGCAATATAGAATAGTTTTATAATATTTTTTAAAGGAACACTTTTTTTTTTAATTAAAAGGCTTTATAAAATGACTCATTTACATAGGGCCTTTTGGTAAGGATTTTCTTGTGATGAGGTAAATACCATTTTATTCACACATCTAACCAAGTTTATTTTTAAAGGGACCCATTTCATATAAAAATCTTGTGTAAATATTTTATGAAATGGGGGGTTGTTGTACAACACAGAAGGTACACCCTTCCTGAATGAGACAATTTAGGTCCTGTTAACAACTTTTATGGTACAACATCACAAGAGCATCCCTTACCATCCACAAGCAAACGGTGCAGTAAAAACATTCAACAAGACACTGGAAAGAGGGCTAACCAAAATCGTATTAGCCAACAGAGATGGCTGGGATGAAAGAATTCCAATGAAACTGTGGGCATATAGAACAATAGTTAAAAGACTCCACAAACAAACTCCATTATAGCTAGTATACAACAGAGAGGTGGTGGTGCCAGCAGAGTTTTTACTACCCAGCATGTTGATTTCAGAGGCAACATGAATGACCGATAGTAGTGCCTTACGGGACATACTGAGCCAACTGTTAGAGCTCGAAGAAATGTCGTTCCTAGCAGATTTACATCAATATGTCAAGCAACAAAGCTAGAAGGCTTGGCGTGATAGGCACATCAAGAGGAAATTGTTTGAAGTCCGTGATCAAGTGCTCCTCTATGACATCAAGTTCCTCAAGCTCCCAGGAAAACTACAGATGCACTGGTTAGGCTTGTTCATAATTTCACATATAAAAGAATCAAGTGTGGTAAGGCTCATGCAAATGGATGGAGTCATAATTCCAGGATGGGTGAATGGCGCATGCCTGAAAAATTTCTGCAAAAAAAAAATGAAAAAAAAAAATCGCATAATAAGGTTGCGGCTAGTAGAGAGATACTGCAACCCATTTGTGGTTGGGGGGGGAGGGGGGGGTAGTGTCAGTAGAGTCAATAGGCCTAGTTGGTAGGAATAGTAGCCGTGTGTGTCAAACACTATCAGCAGAATACACACAGGTTTGAAATATTTCCAAAATTGATGGTCGCACACGCACCCATCCCATCTATCGTACCAGTAGCTATTTCCTGATTAAGTAATCAATAAGGCAACTGTCAAGGTAGGGTTGCAAAATCTTTCCCGTTAAGAATAGAATTAGTTAATAAATAAGCCCATCACGGTAGAATAAAGATGGCATGCAGCCCACTCTATACTTTCCAAGCTGATGTCAGAGTTGGCACGTACCAGTCAGCCGACGACAGCAAAAAGATAGCTAGAATACATGGAAAGGACGCTAGAGTAGTTAGTTGATTAAAGCCTCGTCAGTAAGGGGATGTCATGTTAGAACCGACTACATAACTCTTAGGAGAATGTAGGGAATGGTATAATTTCAAACACGAGAAGGATTCCAGGAGCACTAGGAAGAACAGGAGCATGACAGGGGAAATAGAAGACCACCGGTGCAAATTGTTTACAGAAGAAGGGGAACAATGGCAAAGAGAATCATATTAATCCCACAAACTTCTCTAGATGCAAGAATTGAAGTTTTGGATGACCTGTATGGGAAATATGATCGGTTGAACCTCATTAACAACAACTTCACAGACGGGTTCCAATTCCCAGCAATGAAAAGGGAGGTATATGCGGAGGAATTTCAATGGGAGGATGGCACCAGGGCCTCTAGAATCAAGGGAGACTTCAAAGGGCTACAGAATTCCATGTTGTTTAGCTTCAGAAATCTGCCTGTGTTTGGCACCCAACTGGCCGCCATGTAGTGTACCAAGCTATTAGTGAGTAGGATGCATGGAGGTTCGCTATGGCTGTACAGAGAATACTTGATCCATGCCAAAGATATCTATCGATTGACTGGGTTGGAAAACATGGGGAATGCAGTAAGCACAACATTCCAAGCTGGGGCCAAGCGAGGTAAGAAACTAACAAAGGACAACATCTACACCCGCTATGGGATGGAGCGAGGGGGGAAAGGCATGAAGCTAGACACAATCAATAAGGATAACATTCAGTTTTCCTACTACCTTATTGTAGGAAAGACAATGAGGTGCTTCACGAGAAACGAATGCACCCTTGACACAATGTCAATAACAAAACATTGCTCACAAGGTGAGATACTTAACTGGGCGGCCTTCGTACTCAATGAACTCTTTGAGGCATGTAAAGATGTCTACTGGTTTATGTTTGGATATTTGGTAATAACGTTGGCAATGTGGAAGTGGAGGCCACCAACAGAGAGGCAGATGGTAGCAATTACTAAATATCAGCCAATTGCACTCAGATATGAACCATGGAGGGCATCGAGGGATCCCAACATAAAAGAGATCAATGAAACGACCTTCAGGAGTTGGTACACACAGATGGTGGATGCCATTCAGTCCATAGAGAGAATACCCAGGACTCCCCTGGATAAGTTATCGGGTGACCTCTGGTTCATGGCCTCACACATGCATAGTTATCTCAGACCACGGTGTGTCAACCCCACCACATTCAAATTAAGGCCACAAAGATTTAGCCTGACAGAGGAGGCCTTGTGCAGAGAAGTCGAGTCATGGCTGGGAGTGGCCCGTGAAATAACAAAAGGGAAGCCCAAGTACTTGTTTGGAGCTTTGGCACCACAAAACCAAGAGGGAGATGGGGCAGAAAGCAGCAATAGAAGGGCGGCAGCTGAAGTGTGCCAACTAATGTTGCTCCAAATGGAGGAGAAAATGTTTGAGGTAAGAAGGACATTTGCAAGCTTCGAGCCAGGTGAGGGTGACTATCCAGAACATTTTCAAGGTTCAACCATGCTGTTCCCCATTATAATGCCACCGTTCTCAACATCACCTCCCATGGGTGTAGCCCAGGCTCCCTCCACGACACCAGTACCCAGGCCACGAAAGAAGCAATTTATCCGCACCCCACAAGTCAAAATTCCAGTTTCCAAAAATTCAAAAGTTAGCACCCCATCCCTAGTCATCGATCTCATTGTTGAGGTTGAACACCAAATTTCTGCAACTGCCATAATCAAGGAAATCCCCAACACCGGAACCACTGCAATACATCAATTGCAGGATTCATCCCCGCAAATAGCTTCCACCTCCGCAATGGTGTCTGATCTCTCCCCTTTGGCCACAGGGGACTATCTGTGAAAGTAGAAGTTCAGTCAACTAGCTTGAAAGAAGGTGCCACCTCAACCTTAGGGTTGCCACCTACCGAGAGTACAACATCGATGCTGGGACTGGACCCACGAACTAGAATATGCCTAGATACCAGTTGGGAGGGAGAAAGGACTGGCCCGTACCTACCTACTCTCCCTATAAAGATCACAGTCCCCCTAAACCCTAGTATCACCCCAACCACACCACAGTTCACCCTGCCATCACAACAACCATCCCAACAAGAGCATTCACCCGCCTCACATTTCGATAAATCCATTGCAAGAAACCTACCCTTACAGCAACAATTTCTAGAACCAGACACAATGAGGGCTGTTAAACTCTACCACTGGTCATTAGCCCAATTATGTTCTTTCATTTAGTAAGTTGCCCACAAGGCCGAGGGCCTGCATGAGAAACTGGCTAAGGAGCATGAGCAGCAGAAGATGTAATTGCTCGTAGCAACAGAAGAACAGGATGGCCTGCAAGAGGAATACAAGGTTGCAAGCACAAGTGGATCAACTTACTCAAATATATGAGGTACAAAGGGAGGTACCCAAGGGAATAATGTAATAATGGGATGGGCCATAGTAATAAATAAGGTAGTTAACCCATATCATGTAAGGGACCACAAGTAGTTAGCAATAATGTAATAAGCCCATGG
>APFE030229081.1:25733-41732 GCA_000404065.3 Pinus taeda
CTACCTTAGCTAACTTAGAAAATTTCAATGGAAATGAATATGAAATGAGCTATGAAACATAACAAGATACATATGAAACATAAGAGACACCTTTGCTACACTCGCAACCACATGAATCTCATGAAACAGAGCCACTTCCTTTCATTAATCCTCTGTAAAAAATATACAATGCAGAAACAGAGTTTCTTTCCCACAGTCTCCTAGAAGTTACAAGTTAACCAACCCTTTGCAAATGGTTTGCATACAATATATAGAATGTGCCATGAAGAGATAGAATACCCAAGGGTTGGGGAGTTACTCGAAACATTACAAAATGAAGGTGGAGAGCCAAACAACAGCTATAGGTGCAGTGCCACAAACATGACAAATGGCTTTGATGGCCCTTTGCCTTCCTTTGCCACTTGGATAAATGACCATCTGGAGTGAAAATACTTATAAAACCACCTTAGGTGCCGAAAAACTGAAGTGCATATGAGTGGGCCCACTTACAAAAAGTCGGGAAGCGAAATTTCGTGACATGGAGGCATTCTGGCCTTTTTCCTATATGTGTCGCGCCCCTTTCCTGTATGCATCGCGCCACTTTGAGGCCAATTTTGAGGCACTTGCCAGAGTCCAAAATGTTCCCAAGTGTGCTTGTTGGAAATCCTGTCTTGTTTACTTTCCAACCCAAGTGGAATTTTTGAATTTAGAGCTCATTTTCCCCTCTAAATCTTCTTTCTCCCAAGACTGCTTCTTGTGTGTCAAGATAGGGGCAGTGAGGCCATTTTTGAGTGTTTTTTTCCCCTTTGCTGGCCAAGATCTTCTCCAAATTTCTTGCTCTGTGTGCCAGTATTCATGATTTTTCCTGCTGAATCCAAAAATGCAAACCATTTCTCATTTGGAGCTCCCAGTCTTACGCGTTGCACCAGTGGCACGACGCGTATAGAGAAAAAACCCTGTGTTTGTGCCAAAAAATTACCATGCGACCAAAATTTTCCCAAATTCTTTGAAAATTGGGTTGGAGGTTCTCTAAGAAGCACTATGTTGGGCCATAGAAGCGTCAACCAAGATTCAAAGCCAATCTTTCTCTTTTGCCTCTTTTGTTGCTCTGCTCAGTTTGGCCTTCAAGCTCCTTATTCGGGCCTTTGTGCTCATGTTCCGTGCCCTGTAATGACAAGCCATCCTCCTCAATATGATATTGTCCCTGTTTTCCTTCTCCATCATTTTCTCCAAGTGTAGATTGACCCGATCCAACCAAGACTCACGGTCGTTGTTGATCTCTTGCTCTAAGGTAGTGAGCTAGATCCCCCTCTGCTGGACAACTTATTGATTTTCACGGATGCTTTGCAGCTCCATGATCGTCTGCTGGTCCTCAAGCTGTTTGTTTCTCTACTCCAGATACTTGATGACCCATCTAGCCCTCTCAAAATTGAGCATAAAGTCTTTGATCTCCGTGTCCTGCTCCTGAATGGTCATCCTAAGTTTGGCATTTTCTGCCTCTGTCTCTTCATCCTGAATGAGGATGACATCGGTCTCCTCTGCCCTTGATGGACCCTCATCATGCACGGGCTCCTTTCCCTTGTCCAATACCTATGTAGTCGATGCCAGAAGCGAGGCCGCTTCCACCTCAGGTGGAGATAACACTCGCTTTGTTGCTGCAAATAAGTTCTTGCTGCCTTTTTGATATGTCACCAAAAATGGCATGATCGTGGTCTCATGGTGCTCATGCTGATAAGAAGGACCACCCAACTCCTGCTCGGGCTCTGATAGTACCTATGGTGCACTGAAGAAGTCACGGGAGATGAATTCCTCCCAAGTAATGCCCTGCAAACCCAACTGATGTTCTACCAAAATCCGGATAAGAGCGAAGTGATACACACTATTAAGCTGCTGCTGAGGGGTCTTCTGCAGCATGAAGGTGTTCATCCTCTCTATATTCCTGCATATGAAAAATGGGAGGTTCATCATCCTCACCCTGGTAAAGTGCATGAGCAAGAAGATATGATAGGCATACAGTCGAGAGAACCTCCCCTCACAGCTAAAGTATTTCATGATCAATCTCATGAGCGGAGCATAATCATTCTTCAAGTATCTGAAGGGAAATACTCTTGTGAGCTCATTCAAGAATCTGGTTTTGATGTAAGGCTCATAGTGTTGCCTTTCCACCTTCTTCTTCTTATGCCACTGCTCCCCAACATTTGGAATACCCGTTGCCACTGATATAGCTTTGGGTGTCAAGGTGAAAGTGACCCCGGCCAAGGTAGACTGACCTCCATGTAGATGAAGCACAAATAAACAGGCCAACTCATGATGAACTCTGACATTGGTCACCCTTTGACAAAATTTAAAACATGATAGGTGATGGAAGGATGGCATGGCAAGAGGGCATGCTTGTAACTCGGTGAGGGTAGTGGGTTCATCCCTGACATGTTTGCCACTCTTGTGGTTTCTCCTGGGAGCCTGCTCTTCTGAGGATGAGCCACTCTGTGTCTCCCTCTCATAATCAGACGAATGCTGTGATGACATGACTGCAATATGGACTATGATTAGGCAGCCCCTTTGATGATGATGGGAGGCTGGGTGCCTTTGAACTATCTGTTACCAAGGGGAACAATGAAACAGGGATTGTTAGGAAGGGAGTGATGAAACAGGGATAGGGTTTATAGGGAGAACTTTGTAAGGGATATGGGAGGAGTTTGGGTATTTTGATGGGGTAGGGTTTTGGGGTTTTAATTGAGCAATAGGAGGAGGGGAAAGGGAATATGATCTTAGTTAGTGTTAGGGTGGTGATAATAGGGAAAAAATGACATAGGGGAATAAGGGACAGGTGTAGGGTAGGAAAAATAACCTTGGCAACAATGACACTATTACACAACCCTAGAAATGGTTTTTCTTTGGTGTCTTCTTGTGTTTGCTTTATGGAATGTTTTTGAATTCAATCACCGGCAATAACCCACCATCTGTTTATCACATTTGATGCTCAAATGAGTTTGAGAGCCTACCTTGCAATTAGAGGGGCTTCACAAAAAAATTGAGGGAGTTTTGGCATGTTTTGGGTGCTTTATCTCTGTGCACCGCGCCCCTGTCTGTGTACGCCACGCTCCTGTATGTGTGTACCACACTCCAGGTGTGCACCGCGCTCGTTATGGGCTTGAACGGTGGGAGGGTGTTGTGTGCGCTGCGCCCTGCGTGTGCGCCGTGCCCCTGCCTGTGTGCACCGCGCTCTCCAAGGTCGCCTCTAACTCACTCAATCGCTCACCAATGCACACTCACGCCTCTCTAATACTTCTCCAAGACTTGATATGGCACAATGACTTTGCTTTTGAAAAAAATTGGTATATATAGCCTTGGAAGAGATGGGTTTGATTTTTTCCTCTTCAAAAACCCATTTTTCTAATGTTTGAGTTTTGCACTTTTTCACTGACTTTAAAACACACTGATTTTCACTTTCCCTTTGAAATTTTAGCTCGAATGATGCAATTTTCGACACTCTTTGTGGGGATTGCACGACAGGACATTTGGCCATGGAAACCATGACTGCATCTAAAAAAATCACTTGACGACTTTTTTGAAAATTTTGTCATAAATGACGTTGTTTGACTTTTCTTCAAAATAGAGTTTTGAAGAAGAGTCTGAGTCTATCCACCTGATGATGAAGCTTTCTAAACCATAACTGTGTAAGGGCCTTACTCTGGCCTGCATGGCTTTACTGGACATGTTCAATTTCCAAATTGATGAATTCCTAGACCTAGACCTCAAAATGACCATTGTCCTTTAAAGGACTAGACCTTCACTGTCATGGAATTTAATGATGATTGACAAAAGACCTGAGCCAGCAGGAGCCAGACATGAGGGGGAAATGACTATAATGACCTTCTCCATCAGATTATGGCATGCCCCTAGTGGAATACAACTGGGAGAATGAAGCGGGACACCTAATCATGAAATGCATAAAGAGTTTTGATCTTTGACGAAGGACTGACCAGACCGACTCTAACAATTTTCATTGTATTATATTTTCATTTCAGATATATAACAGAGCATGAGTAGCAAAAGATGTAATTGCTCGTAGCAATGGAATAACGGGATCACTTGTAAGAGTAAAATACAGGGTTGCAAGACAAGTGGATCAACTTACTCAGAGATTCCAATCTATGTGGCCAACCGTCACAGAAGCTAACATGGAAGCACCAACAAACGTGTCCACCTGCTCCTTGATCAGCTACTGTGATCATATATAGACAACGTGCATACTCCTAACAACCACAAATGCAAAAATGAAGAGGAAACTAGAGACCATAAGGTCTGCACTACCAAAACCTGTAGAAATTTATGCGCGCTTGGTTGAAAGCAAGATACGAGAGCTTGAGACAACAAAACAAGCACTAGTTGACGCCCTCATCAATGGATATGCCTTAATGGGCAAGGTCCATGACTGGTCAGGCATTCTAGCTCTGAATAATCACCAGGTCTACCCATTGCGAGAGCAGATTCAATCTCTATTTTCCAGCACAAGGGCATGCACAGAGGAGGGCGTGCACAAGGGCATCTCTATTTGATGCAATTGAGGAGTTGGCCAGGATGAAAGGAGTAATCCAGGACTTGCGGCCCATGGTTCGGATGCAGGTCCTGCTATTAAAAGAGGTATGCGATTCAAGAAGCCAACAACTGGACAGCCTGCAGATCCAACGACCAACAACCTTAACATTACAATCAGCCGAGGCATTCACACAAAGTGCAGACGCAATCCTCACAAACTATGACTTGGCTATCGAGCGATACAGTGAGTTCAGGCAATAGACAACAACCATAGTCCCCAAGTTGGAGCCTTCATTTGGAACAAAGGAGCCACAAGGTCAAGAAAGGGCCACAAAAACAACTGCCACACCACAAGCTAGGATTGAAACAGAAGAGATGCCTATTTTGCAGGAAAGTATCACAACAATAGAGGTGCCAACACAACAGACAGTGGAAACAACGTAGGTAGCAACACAACCGCCACTCGTATAACCCATGGAAACAACAATAGAGCCACTAAAGGTCAAAATGACTTGACTCAGGGACGAGTCAAGAAATTGTGGTCGGGGTCTGTTGGAGCCTTCATTAATCTTGAAGAGTTTTGACAAGTTTTGACCAACCATAGGGTAGGAAAGGACAAATGGTGACAACGGTTGGGCGAAGGAACGAGCAGTTGTGGAAAGGTGATGACAAGGTGGCAGCAGAAGGCAAAGGTAGCCAAGGAGATAGGAAGGCACAGAGGCAGCCAAGGAAGCAAGCAGCCGAGCGAGAACTAATAGTCCAGGTAGCTAGGAAGGATATAAAAAGGGGAAGAACAGAAAGGAAGAGGTTGTTGTTACTGTTGTTGGGTTTTGTTGATCGTTAGGCTTGTTGCTGAGGATGGACCTACCAAATGCTGAAGGAATGGGCTGCCGAGGAGGTACGCCAACCTAAGAGGAGAAGCAGGAAGTGCTGGAAATGGACGAATTGGGTTGCAGAGTAGATCTAACCCAAGCTACTGAGACAGGTATTTTATGTCTTGTTAATGGGGAGAGGCCAAGTTATAATGTATTCTATTTTGTTGCTTTAATGTAATCCGAGTTGATGATTGTTAAGACTCATAGTGCGTTGCGCATCATGTTCTATGGCTTATCAAAATTTTAAATAGTCTCCTTATTGCATGAAGCTGGTGCTTGCTAGATTGATACTAGAATGCTGTTAGTTTTGTGGTATGTATGATGAGTCCTTGTGTATGAGCTTAGGGTATCATTATCCCTATTTCATCTATTATGAACACATATTAGATCCCCTCGATTCCATGTTGAGCCCTTCTCCCCTCTTGGTTGCGGCATGCTTTAGGTGAGACTCCTTGCCCTTTGGGGTGAGGTGAAAATGCTAGCGTTGACCTAGACTATAGTAGACCATTGTTGGCCTTCCGTACTAGAACCCGGGGTCTTTTCCCTGATGACTCATTCGAGCCAACAAAGAATTAGCAAATAAAATGAAGACAAAATATGGGCTTGTTAAGAAGTTGAGTGGGTACTCTATTTGCTCTATTCAGAACCATGCGGTGTAGTTCGCTGCCAAAATTATGGGGGGGGGGGGAGAATAATGAGGAAGTTCCGTACGGATGAGGTTCCTGCACCAGTAGTGTCACTTGCAACATAGTGCGTGAAGGGAGTCCAATACAATTGGGAAAAATATCTATGCAAGGAGTTCCTCGTGAACTACTGGGAAGCTCAGGAAGAGAGAAAGTTGTTCCATTATGCATGGTTGTTATTATCTATTGTTTTAGTAGCTTTGAGATTGAAGGAGGACAGTCAGTTCCCCATGCATAAGGAAGATTTACTGAGGCAACGTGGTTTTCCTCGCTGTGGTCTACAAAGGATTCGAAAAGAATCAAGGAGTCGATAATTTTTTTGGATCCTCATGGAGATGGACCTTCTGATGGTTATAAACAAGAGGCCAAGATTTCCCCCAACCTTGTTTGAGCAATTGACGGCCTACGTGGAGTTCAAGGATGATTTCCACAGTGTGTCAATTAGAGTGTGGAAGGACCAAAAGCACGTATGGCATAAGTTGCCCTGTTTGGTATCTAAGACGGATGTGTAAGAGATCATTGGGTATTGGCCAACAGAATGGCGTGAACTCAAGAGGCTTGATGTAGGAACAAGCAAAGGTGTAGAGAGCTCAGCTGCATAGAAGCGTAAGGAAGTAGCTCAAAGGGCCACGTGCACCTTGGATGAGCAGAAGAAGAAGGAGGCTACTGCTAAGGAAGCTGCAGAAAAAGAACGGTAGAGAAAGAGTGTGATGCCAAAGAGAAAGCTAATAAAGAACAACATGATATAGAAGAAGGCAACAAATTAGGTTCACAGCACACTAACGATCAATAGCTGTCAGAATAGGGAGGAGGCAGTGGTGAGGTGCAAAGCACTACTTTAACCTTAAAGAGGCATGGGCAAGAGAAGATGGGTGTGTAGAGCTATAAAAAGGGTCTCTTTCACCTCTAGTTACCTCAAATTAATATGTCAATCCGGGAACGTCTGGTTATTTCAAAGAGTGTCTTAGTCTGAGGCTTAGCATTTGCCAGAGTAATGCTTGTAGTACAACTATTTAAAAGCTACGAAAGTAAATTAATGCGAGTCTACAACTTAACTACTTCAAAAGACCAAATCACACCAAGTATTGCATCAGCCAAAGGTTAGGTAGCACTAACCCATCCTTTCCGTAACTGATGAGAATAGATCAAAGGTCTGGGAGCCAAATAGCAGATGTTGGGGCTCACTACAGCCTGAGACTGTCCTTAATGAATAGAAATGAAAAAACAAGTAAAGGAAATAGCAATGAAATAGAACAACACATTAGCCAAGGGCTCGGTAGCAATAACCCATCCTTTTCATAGCTGATGGGAGCAGATCAGAGGTCTGGGAGCCAAATAGCAGATGCTGGGGCTCACTACAGCCTGAGACTGTCCTTAAGAAACAACAAATTAGCAATCTAGAAATGGAACAACAATTGAAATGGAACAACAAATAAATGGAACAACAAGTAAATGGAACAGCAAATAAATGGAACAACAATTCAGAAATTGAACAATAGTTGAAATAAGTAGTAACCAAGTTCCTCAAGCTATAATTCTATTTAATCTCTCCAATCAAAACATCAATCCTTCAGTCTTAAAGATGTACACATACGATGGAACAACACTACCGATCAAAATCTTAGAAACACAACATACTCAATGTGCTTCTGTTATTGATCTAAATAAACGCATACGATTGCATCTCAAGATGAAGAACAATATCATTCAATAATCATGTGAAACCAGACCTTTCAAGATAACTTGTTATAATGCTAAACACAATCGTAATGAACTCTGTAATGGAGTGACAATGTCCTGTAGAGATTAATCAATACTTAAAGGATTGGTAAAAGGACACAGCGTCAATATAAAGTTCTGGAACACGAGATGAGTTAAACATAACAGAGCATGTAATATAATATTCTTAAAACACAGCAGATTACCAGGTTACGTCTATGAACAAACCACACAGAAACCATTTTTAATGATACAAGAGCAAGTGTCCTCTAGGGCCGGGCCCTTAGCCTCCAGGGGTACACCGCTTAAGATAGATCCAGGCTCAAAGATAAAAGAGTGAACAAGTCTGTATTAAGGCATGAAATAAAATTACAGGAACTCAAGTCTTCAACAGAACATAAAGATCATAGTTCTGATATTTCTTAAAAGAAATCACATAAAAACCTCCGCCGTAGCCAACAGTGCTATCCCTTTTATAAGGAAGATGGCGGAGATATCTAGATACAGAAAATAGATAAAATAGCGATCCCTTAGGATCTAAGATCCTGAGGGATTCACAGAATCGTTAATACTGCATCACTTCTTTCCTTTTCTGCTCCGTGTTGGTATCTCCACGTCCTTTCCTGGGTTGATTCGTTTTGATCTGGTTTGCTCCCGGTCTCCCGTCAAAGGGACAATAGTTAGCTCATCCTTGTCTTTACCTTTAGAATGGCCGCCTTTCGTTTTTCCTCCCTCCTCCACATAGAAATGATGATTGTCAGTGTTTCTCATTAATCTCTCGTGTTTCGTTATAAATCCTTATCATTATCTAAATTTCCCATACAAAAGGATTTTGAGTTCTAATAAAAAGATACCAAAATAACCATCGAAACATACCTTCCTTGATACTCCACACACCTTCCAGCTTACCCTTTTTCATGGCCTCATGAAAACATTGTAGTTGACATGCAGAGTGGTGAGGGAGTAGGCTGGAGATGGAATCTCGTGTGGGGGCCTACACCCATGATGCGAAACTAGATGATCAAAGAAATGGATTGTCTGGCCCTCAGGCATCTCATACAGGGCTTGGTATCTGGGTGCAGGATGCCAAATGATTGGAATCCGGAACCTATATCCTAACCAGGATAGCCCAGCCCTCAAAACAAGTTCGCCATAGAGGGGGAATCGATTAGTAGCAAGCTTAAAATTTTCATACTTAAATGGCTCTCTGAGCTGAATGTTCGGATTAGATACTCGATATCGAAATTTAGCTGCTTCAACGACAGGGTCTTTAATAGAAGAAAAGAATTCAAGCCCTTGCCAAATGATTGCTTAATGCATGGGTCCTAATGCTTCAATCACTCCTGGAGCCCTCATGAGATTTCTATGACTTCTCCATAACTGTTCTAGGTCTCTAGGCTCAGCTCTTACCCATAGATCTACTGTTTTCTTGTCTTTGAAATGCATTGTAGGCTTTAAACCATTTAATTTGATTGACTGCAAATGAAATAAATGCTTGTAATTGAATATCCCCAACAAAAGGGCCAGGGTTCAGCTCGGTCTCTTGTTCTAGTATAAGGTTATGTAGGTAAAATTCACACAATAACCTTTGCACTTTTACCCCATAATGTTTACAACAATTTATAAAATCATTTATAGTGTTAATTTCTATGGGAGCACTTGCCTTAACAGCCTTAATTTTCAATTGTAAGTACCTTTCCATTAGAAACAGGGCATAATTTTTGGCAGGGGCTCTACATGCTAGGACATCATTGTATAGAGCACACAAGGTATCCATCTGTTTAATAACTACATCTAATCTATGGGTTACCTTGGAAACTTTCTCTTGTTCCTTTCGCCATCCTTCGAAAGCTTGGATTTCAGACAAGTTCACGTTCCTTAACTGCTGCTGTAATTCTTCATATTTTTCACTGGGGACCGTTTGCTCCTTGAGCTTTTCTGCTTCTTTCTGGGCCTGCTTCAAATGTTGGTGAAGGGTTCTTATTTTTGGGTCCTTCTTCCATGCATCCATGGAGGCTGGGAGCTTTACTTGGACTTTCTTATTGCACTGCTTTGAATTCATAGCCCTTATTACTCCCGAAGGTGGTGCCTCCGTCTGAACCATCTTATCATCTTTTTCAATTTTAACATGGACTTCAGCCCACTGCTGTTCCTTTTCAAATGGAACAACAGTCTGCTCTTCTGTTTCAAATGGAACAACACTTTGTCTTTTTGCTTCATTAGGAACAACAGTTTGTCTTTCTGCTTCATTAGGAACAATAGTTTGGCTTCTGTCGGGGTTTTGAACAGTGGGACGGCTTCTGGTCCTCTGCCTCCTATTCTTAAGGGGTCTTATTGGTGTGGCCAAACCTTTTCTTCTTGAGGTCCCTTTCACCCTTTGCCTTGCTTTTAGAAGCCTAATTTGCTGGCGAAGCCTGACTATTACGTTTAACAATGTCCGCTTTTCCCTTTGTAATTCCCTTATTTCCATCAACTTCTCAGAAAGAACAATAGGTTGTTTGCTGTGGGTTGGACTGTGGCTAACTTCCTGATTTTCTTCTTGAGGTGGCTGTTCCGGGGTAAGAACCTTGCTTGGCACTGTTGTTTCTTGGGTTGATTCCTCTTATGCCCTTATTTCCTCTGGACTTTCCTCTGGTGCCTTTTGACTAGGAATAGGCTGTTCCTGCTCAACATTTTCTGTTACCTTCTCATCATGAACGGGCAAATTTTCTACTTCTGCTTCTTCTGTATGCACCTCCTCAGGTGCGTCTTTCTCCTGGGTTTCTTCTACGGCCTGGAGGTTGGATGGACTCAGGGGTTGGCCATATTTGCCCATATTGGCCAAAATGTTGGCCAATTCATCTTCCCCTAATGGGTCTTGTACTGGGCTTCCTCCCTGCTGTTCCATTCTTTCCTCCTACTCGGGCTGCTCAACTTCTTTTTTCTCGTTTCCTTCTTCTTCAGTCTGCTCATCTTGTTCTTCTTCTCCTCTTGTAGATTGCTCTGCCTCCTCTTCTTCTTCTCTTGTTTCTGCCTCTGCAGACTTCTCTTCTCCTTCGACGTCTTCTTCTTCCGTTTTTGTTTCTGCAAACTGTTCTTCCCCTTCGACGTCTTCCTATTCTGTTTCTGCATCTACAGACTGCTCTGTTTCCTCGTTGTTTTCTTCCTCTGTCTCTGTCCCTGCAGACTGCTCTACATCCTCGTTGCTTTCTTCCTCTGTTTCTGTCTTCGTAGACTGCTCATCTTCGATCTCTATTGCTTGGCTTGTGCCTTCCTGGGGTTTCTCCAGCTCTACTTATAACCCTACGAGCCTCGCCGACTTTCTATATTTTTCTGGTTGTTCAGATGTACCAGCGTCATGCTTTTGCTTTTCGGGTTGTTTTTTAGGTTGTTTTTCAACTTGTTTTCCAGCTTGTTTTTCAGCTTGCACTTCTGTGCAAGCGTTTTGCTTTCGTTTCTCTGAACGTCAGGGTGTGCTATCAATTCATTTTTGTTTTTTCGGGCGTCCAGATGTGGCCGTCCCTTTATTAATAATAGCAATTAGTTCTTCCCAGCTGCTCTGCTGCTGGGTGAGACTATGATTCACTATCAAGTGAATTAATTGGTGGTGGCTAACCACAGATTCTACGTGCTGTGCCTTTTTCATACTTCGTGCCACATCATGCAATAGTGAATTTAGCAATGCAGGTAAATTCACAGAACATTTTTGTTTTAAGACAACTAGGAGTTTAAGATGTCGTGGTCTTACCACGTCTTTTCTTCCCTCAGAAGTAATGTAGCTTTGGATGATTTTCGCCAATTCCGCCCATGGCTCTCCTAGCGTTGCTGGTAGCACCCCCTTTCCTCGGACTGTCAAACTTGGCCTTCATCTTGAAAGATTTCGAAAATCTTCTGCAGCCTTTCCTTCTTTATTGTCCATACTGGTCCCGTGGCCGGTAGTCCTGTGACTCTTGCTATTATGTCATCAGTGACTGCTATTCACCTTCCTCTTACTGTGGAGTAATCTTCCTGTAGGTTCTGTAAAGATTCTTTCACTACAGTTTCATTAGACTCCTTCAGGCGGTTGAGATAGGTCAACCATCCTGCTCTCTTCAGGATTCTTCGGGCTGCAGCCGAAACAGTTAATGTTTGTGGTTCTCGGCGGACTGACCTTCCTCCCATAGCTTCACTGCAAATTCTCAAAGGAACAGCAGGTGTTCGTTGAAACACAGAGAAGCTGGTGGCGTATTCCTCATTCAAATTCAAATGCAACGGCGTATGCAATGAAAATAGCTTCGAACAACAACTCATGCAGAAGAAAACAAAAATGGCAAATGATCATACCGTTGAGCCGTGCTGTGCTCGAGTACAAAATATTCTCGAATAACGGAGTGACACGTGCTCTGGGGAATGATGAGGTTACCTCCCCCCCCAAAATGTGATAGGCTGTCCCAGCCGTCAAATAAAGGAGCAGCGTCTATTCTGCTGCAATTCCTTTATGGAACAACTTATGAAAATATGCCATGTTCGTAAAAACAGCCTATTACCGAAATCGAGGTAGAAAGTTAGATCACTTTTAATACGTAAGCGACTGCGGCGAGTTGATGGAAGTTTGGGGATAAGACATTTGCCATAAATAGAGAGTCTCATGCGGTCACTGTCACTAGCTCCATAATGATTGGCGATACTAGATAGTCATGCGCTATATGGTTGGGTAATTAAATTAATTATCACGTTATAAGAAACAAGAGGATATAATCTCCTTACCTATTGGTGTAAAAGTTACGACTTCAATACCATTAACAGAGCTCTGCTGCCGACAGGTGTCCATAACCTTGGCAGAGTTGTTTATTTCACCCCGGGAACCATAGTCCTTTGTGTACGCCAGGAAGTGTTATATAATGTCAAACTATAGGCCACTATGCAGGCTTGGTAACCAGTTAGTCATAATGCCATTCACGAGGAAGAAGCGAATAGTGGGCAGGCCGGCTCGTGGTGAGACCTCCTGTTCCAAGGGTTATTTATTTTGATATACCTTTTGGACCATTTCCCAGGTGTGGTGGCCCTAGTGGGAATGCCACTTCGCTTCCATCCTGATGATCATGGTAGGCCAGCTCATAATGAGACTCCCTATCCTGCAATTTGACAATTTAAAAAAAAAAACCTACTTTGCTTGCTTCTTTTTTCTTGCTTTTAATAGAGAGCCTATCCTGTTTATACACAAAGGGTGGTTCAACACTCCTTAAGAGTAGGAATGGTGGAAGAAGTCTTAATATCCCAATAGGAAGGTATAGACCCTTTGATCTTATTGCCGAATGATAATCAAAGTGGGTAAAAAGGGATCAACATGATAGAGATAACCAATCAGAATAGAGTTAGTAAAACAATGGCAACAAAAGGTGATAAATAAGCATATCTTTTCCCTGCGTCCTTTCGCCAATTCAGGGCAGTTACTTATAAAGATAGTGATTTATGATTTACTGATTTCCGTATACTGTGTTTTTGTTTCCATCACATAAGTGGATAGCTGTATTCCAAAAGACTTGAAAGAACATTAGTACTAAGCATCCTTAAGAAGGAACAAGCTGTTCTAAATCATATGAGTAGTGCTTTTTTCAAGGAAGGGCACAACAACAGGTTTTTGTTTGGAGAAAAGAATAGTGGAAATCAACAGTGCTGTTCCCCTTTTTTTTTGAAAAGGAACAACAAAATCAAACAAGTGTCGTTCCTTTGGAAAAAGATCAGCAGAAATCAAACAGTGTTGTTCCTTTTGGAGACAGCAAAAACACACAAGTGCTAAAAAAGGAACAACAAAAATACTCAAGTGCCATTCCTTTTGGAAAAGGAACAACAAAAATCAAAAGTGTTGTTCCTTTTGGAAAAGGAACAACAAAAATCACAAGTGCTGTTCCATTTGGAAAAGGAACAACAAAAATCACAAGTGTTGTCCCTTTTGGAAAAAGAATAGCAAAAATCAAAAGTGTTGTCCCTTTTGGAAAAGGAACAACAAAAATCAAAAGTGTTGTCCCTTTTGGAAAAGGAACAACAAAAATCAAAAGTGCTGTCCCTTTTGGAAAAGGAACAACAAAAATAAAAAGTGTTGTCCCTTTTGGAAAAGGAACAACAAAAATCAAAAGTGTTGTTCCTTTTGAAAAAGGAACAACAAAAATCACAAGTGCTGTTCCTTTTGAAAAAGGAACAATAAAAATCACAAGTGTTGTTCCTTTTTAGAAAAGGAACAGCAAAATCAAAACATGTTGTAAAAATATGTACAAAAATAATTCAAGCAGTTATATACAAATTGTAAATAAAAGTAAACTTCTTAGTGAGTTACAGGTGGAGGAGACTTGTCTTCCTCCCGTAAGATCTCCATATCTGAATCTTGGCGTAGTTGTTGGTAGAAGGAATCCCGAGTAAGTGGTTTGCGATAGAGATGGACTCGATGGCCGTTTGCCTTAAAGGTATACCCAGAACCATCAATAGTAATCAGTGTGAGGGTACCATTGTCATATACTTTCTGAATTTCATATGGTCCCAGCCAACGAGTATGGAGTTTCCCGGGGAAGTTTTGAAATCTAGAGTCATATAAAAGAACCCAGTCTCCTTCATGGAAGACTCTGTTTTTAATGAGAGCATCATGGCATTTAGCTCTCTGCTGCTGTATCAGGGCAGTGTGTTGAAGTGCAGAGAGCCTAATTTCATCGAGCTCATTAATCTGTTGCAATCGATTAGTTTGTGCCTCAGTTAAGTCTAACCCAACTTCTTGTGCTGTTCGTAATGTCTGGATTTCAAATTTTATAGGAAAGATAGGTTGCTTTCCGAACATTAGCTGGTAAGGTGAGTGGCCAGTGGTGCTTCTCCATGTTGTTCTATAAGCCCACAGTGCTTCTGGTAGTCTGGTAGCCCAATCGCGTCTATGTGATGCAACTGTCTTTGTTAGAATCGTTTCTATTATCTTGTTGCTGCTTTCTACTTTCCCATTTTCCTGTGGATGATATGGGGTGGTCATTTTATGTTGAACATGATAATTGTTGAGTGTTGCCACTATTTTGTTCCCAACAAACTATGGCCCTCCATCTATGATTATCTCTCTAGGGAGGCCATAGCGCACAAATAGATGGAGCAGGAACTGTATAACAGATTCTTTTGTAGCTTTGGGCAAGGCTTCTGCTTCAACCCACTTGGTGACATATTTTGTTGCCACTAAAATGTATGTTTTCTGGTTTGATGGTGGGTTGATTGGTCCCACGAAATGAAGGGCCCATCGCTCAAATGGTTCGATGACTAACTGTGGTTTCAAAGGCATCTCATCCGAGTGACTAGGGCATCCCGCTCTCTCGCAACTATCACATGCTTGGACAAATTTCTTTGCATCTTTAAAAATTATGGGCCAATAATACCCTGTATGTAATACTTTATGTGCAGTCCTGCGATCAGAAAAATGCCCACCACATGGTTGGTCATGGCATGCTTTCAATATATCAAAAATTTCATCTTTTCGAATGCATCTCCTGATTTGCATGTATGCCCCTGTGTGATACAAATAGCCTCCAATCCAGGAAAATCTGGTACTTCGCTGGACAATCTGTTTCCGCTCATTAGGGGTTAGATGCTTTGGTAACTTACCTACTGCTAGGTAATTGGCGACATCAGCATACCAGGGTGTTTGAACAGCAACAACAAAGAGATTCTCATTTGGAAACTGATCTTCAACTGCTGCTGCATCGACTGGTTTTGGCATTCTTGAGAGGAAATCAGCTACCGGGTTTTCTTTCCCGGGTCGATCCTTGATTGTAATGTCAAACTCCTACAATAAAATTAGCCATCTGGTTATTCTGCCATTTGTGACAGGCTTATTTGCTAAATATTTTATAGCAGAATGATCTGTGTACAAGATAACGGGATATCCAGTGATGTAATGTCTGAATTTATTCATAGCATGTATAACAGCTAGAAATTACTTTTCAGTGACAGTATAATTTAATTCAGCAGGGGGTAGATTTTTGCTAATGTAATAAATTTCATATGGTTTTCTATCCTCCTCCTGGCCAAGGAACACTCCAATGGCTGTATTTGAGGCATAAGATGATATTTGGAATGGAAAATCCCAATTTGGTCCCCGAAGGACTGGGGCTGTAGATACGAGCTTTTTCAGGTCATTGAAAGCACGTTCACATTTTTCTGTCCAAAGGAAATCAATATTACCAGTTAGTGCATACAATGGTGCAGTAATACGTGAATAATGT
>APFE030229085.1:0-29051 GCA_000404065.3 Pinus taeda
ATCAAGAGGGATAGAAGAGTAATCAATCTAGTTATGTCAGGAAGGGGCCTTATTCACAAACTAGAAATTACAGTAATTGAAGCCTTCCCCACTATGTTCCCCTTTGTATTATTCACCTCATTAAATTTACCAAGGTTCTTCTCTTGAGAAATCTAGGGCATGAATAGTTAAAATATTTCTCTGCTTGATAATTGCTTTTGATATAGTATTTTATTCGTTATGTTATTATTGTGTTCTTTTCATTAAGACAATTACCAATATGCACAATAAAAGACAAGTGGCATAGTATGTAGGATTGTCAACTAGGGCCAAAACTTCTCACTTCTTGAGAGGAAAACCCGATCAAAAATTCTTCTTCTAGATCTTCAATTGATGAGTACCAAGATCATGGCAAAGACTCTTGACTCTAGTATTATCCTTCCAAGAACCTTGTCACCAACATTGATGCTCTGCCTGTTCCCTTTCTCGACTTTCTTCTTGATCTTGAACTTCTCTCCTCAACTCCTTCTAGAGAAAATCGGTCTCTATCCTTCACACTGCTTCCTCTCGGCTTCTCCTATAGAACCTCGGTCTCTAGTCTCTAGCTCAATTACCCAGAATAAGTACCCCAAAAGAATCCTTCCTTTGTTGACCCTAGAAGAAATTCTCCTTCGCTAACTCTAGAAGAAACTTCTCCTTCGATATGCCCAGAAGAAATTTATCCTTCGCTTGCCTAGAAGAAACTCTTCTTCACTTGACTAGACAAAATCATTCTTCGCTTGCGCAGAAGAATACTCTCCTTCACTTGCCTAGAAGAAAACTCTGCTTCACTTTCCCAAAAGAAACTCTCCTTACTACTTCTTCACACTTCTCTTTGTTGCCTTCTTTTTTGTACTTCTTCATTGAATTCTTGTCGAGTTTCTTGCCTTTAAGTGAGGTTGAGTGTGCCTATTTATACACCTCAACACATGTCCTTTAGGCTAACATGATCACTAAAGGTTAGGCCGACTTCTTCTAGCAAGTTCTTCCGTCGTTGTAGGCCGACTTGAAGAGGATAAGTGACAAGGTCTGGGAGGATACTTTACATAAACAAGTTTGACCTTTTACAAAGTGTAACATGACTTCATTGCATGACAATGACCCTAACATTTTAAGACTAGATGAAAAATAATTCTTAAAGATTCTCAATGGGAGTCTTGATTCAAAAATAAAATCTCTTGCTCATGAAACCCATGATGCAAGCATTACAATATTTATTTTTCTTCTTTACATCTCATTATATAAAATCATAATTACATGTCATTATGAAGACTGAGCCTAGTTACACTTTTCAACACTCCCTCTTAACTAGGCAGGTATTCATAATGGTACTTGGACTTTCTCAATCTGAATAATTTCTCATAAGAAGAGTTTGGATTGGTAACTCATTTGTATAACATCATATCAACCAACATTGTTACATAGAAAGGCCTTGACTAACAACTGCATCTCTCCACAAGATCTGAGCTCAATGCTAGCGGGACCAATGATTTATAGACATTCTCATCATTGTCTCTCTCGGAACATCCCCTACCTGGCTACTTAGGGTGTGTTCCATGAGGACTATTCTTATCTTGGACTCCCTAGCCCTCAAAGAATATCAGTCCTCCATGACTACTCTTCTATTGGATGCCCTATCTCATCCTCAAAGAGTATCAGATGCAAAATAATTACCCAATCCTCCATTCTGTCTTCCCAGATGAAGACCAAAATGATGTGTGTATCCCTCCCTCTCAGATATGGAGGACATATTCCAATAAAGGAATATACTCATTCCTACAAAAGGAATGTACCTATGCTCCCTATTGGCTTAGGAATTTCAAGTTCCAAGTGAGAAACTCCTTTTTAAGCTCCCTCTTAATTAGGGACCTACAACAACTTCTCAGGTGGAGGTGTTGGGGCAACTAGCTACTTGAAGAACTCCTTTCTTTCTTCAATGTCAAAAATTCCTTTTTTCATGGAGTCTTCATCACTAGGGACTTCTTCACAGGGCACAGACCATCTATCACTTTCATCCATGAGTTAGTCATGTCCTCATTTCATTATAAAGTGATCCATCAGTTTTCCATTTGGCTTTGCTTCATGTCATGTTTCATTCTTTCATGCCATATTTTCCTGAAGGACCTTACATTCTTCTATATGGTCCTCTTGGAAGTCATCCACAGATTTCCCTTTGGCAGTCTTACATAAGCCCATCCAAATATTTAGTTCAAAATAAGAAATGAACACTTAAATCAAAATTACCTTTATGATGGTATTTCATCATGACATCTTCCTATAGGTATCAGCATCCTACATGCAAATTGACACATCTCTTAAAGATATTCATTGTCAAGGGTCTCCATCTTTTTCCGACTACTATCAGAGTCTTCATATCTTTTTGGGAGATATTCTAGTCAACTCTTTTTGGTTTCGGATGTTGAATGCCTTCAACATTTGTTTCATATTTTATGATCTCATCCTTTCTTTCCACACACTTTATTCCCATGAGTTTCCAATCAGAGTTCCTCAATTGTAGTCAACTCCCTCATGATTCATATGAGAACATATTATGTTGATTTCATCTAGTGTGACTTATGCTTTTCTGCAATCTTTCGGAGGAGGCGATCCCTTCTTCTTTTTGATCATGTTTCCGAAGATAGAAATAGTGATCCATATTATCTGCAACCATATGACATGAATTTCATAATAACCTATGTAAGCATACATACCTCATCTTTCCTTGCAGTCATTCAAACTTCCTGTAGCAGCTTCCTTTGAATGAAAGAGCTTTATCCTGCTTCACTGTTATGTCACCATACCATCATCCCTTGAATCCCATGAGTTGGAATTCTTGATGAAACACTTGCTTTCTTTCTAAATTGGTGAATCCTCTGATAAGGATTCCATCAGAGAAACTTGAGGATATTTCATATCCTCACACATCACAGCATATGTTTCCTTATAGACTATTGTATGATGATCCCAGTCATTGATGAACTCTACTTCTTTCTATAAGTATCCCTTGAGATTTTAATGAGGTTTCCAAGAGCTCCTTTTTCTTGGAATAAGTAGAATATATCCCAGACATTCTTTTTGCTTCCCCTGTCACGAGCTCTTATTTCTAATGCTTTTATCACGACGTTATTTTCTAATCTGATGCATCCTATTTTATTTACAGCGTATCGTATCTAAAAATTACAAGTGGAAAGTGCATTCTAGTGAAGATGATCATCTCAGTCATAGTAGAGATCTTTTACTTCTTCCTTCTTAAGCTTCTTTGTCTCAGGTTCTTTCACTTCCTCAGAAATATGGGCTTCTTCCCTATCCCTCTTGTCCTTCTTATGTTAAAGACAATCTCTTCTATAGTGCCCAAGTTCCTGACATCCATAGCATCTTATCTTAGCCATTTTCTTCTTTTTCTTTGGAGGACCAAACTTTCCAAATTTCCCTTTTCTTCTTGTCACTAAGTGATCCCTTCTATTTGATCTTTTGTCACTTTCTTTCTTCAACCTTTCTTCTTCTACCTTGCAGAGAGACCATAATTTGATGAATGGGATAGATTCCTCTTCCTTAGTAGATATGAGGTTACCTTGTTCATCAATCAATGCATTTAGAATAACGAAGATCATTTCTTTATCATATACCATTGTTCCTAGATCCACAATTGACTTTTATTTGAAATGGTTTTGAAAGGCATGCTGATATCCCTTCATCCTTTGACTTCAATTTATATAGATCAAATCTAAGTGATATGGTCTTTTCTATCGTGCTTTCAAAGAAACATTCTACTCGCTTATCATATATTTATTTAGATGTCTCCAACCCAGCTACATAGGAAATGAGAGGATCTTTAACAGATTCCTTAAGAATCTTTTAAGCCTTTAGATCCATTTCCATGTATCGAGATAATGCTTGTTCTTCGGATGGCTTGGATACCTTTCCATGGACATGATCAATGACTTCATTTACTTCGAGGACTATTTCTATCCTTCTTTTCCATACAAGGAAGTTTGATATCCCAACCAGCTTATGGTTCTCCTTGAAACATGAAGTCATATTTACTAGATTAGATTATAAGAAAAAGCTACTTACTTGAGAAGATAGAATCTTCAACTTGATAATGATGATGAATTTGTTGCTTTAAATGATCCTTTTAAGTAGGTTCTTATTTCGACAAGGAAAGACTTCCTTCTTTGTCTTTCAATCTAACCTTCCCTAGTTTTGAAGAGCTTCCACTCTTTTGATGATGTATGGTGATGATCTCAGAGGTGCTTCTAGGGTTTTAGTCTTTCTTCCTTACTTCTTGAAGATAATTTCAAGACTCTTTGCTAGAGTATATTTCTTTGATCTAGGGGTTTTCTATGATGAAGATCTTTATTTCTTGCTTGGTGTTCTTTGATTTACTTTGATCCTTCTTTGAAGCTTGAGTCTTGTGTGTCTAATTGGTTGAATGCCCCTTCTTGACTTCAACACCTTAGCTTTGATTCCATGTTGAGAAATCTAGGGCATGAATAGTTAAAAGGTTTCTCAGCTTGATAATTTCTTGTGATATACTTTTACTTCTTAGCTTATAGTATTTTCTTCATTATGTTATTATTGTGTTCTTTTCATCAATATAATTACCACTATGCACAATAAAAGACAAGTGACATAGTATGTAGGCTTATCAGCCAGGGCCAAAACCTCTCATTTCTTGAGAGGAAAACCCGATAAAAAATTCTTCTTCTAGATCTGCAATTGATGAGTACCAAGACCATGACAAAAACCCTTGACTCTAGTATCCTCCCAAGAACCTTGTCACCAACCTTGATGCTCTTCATCTTCCCTTTCTTGACTTTCTTCTTGATCTTGAACTACTCTCCTCGACTCCTTCTAGAGAAAATCAGTCTCTATCGTTCATGCTGCTTCCTCTCAGCTTCTCCTAGAGAATCTCAGTCTCTAGTCTCTAGCTTGGTTACCCAGAATAAGTATCCCAAAAGAATCCTTCCTTTGCTGACCCCAGAAGAAACTCTCCTTCGCTAACTCCAAAAGAAACTTCTCCTTCGCTATGCCTAGAGGCAAATTCTTCTTCACTTGCCTAGAAGAAACTCTCCTTTTAGTGCCCAGAAGAAACTCTCATTATTACTTCTTCGCACTTCTCTTTGTAACCTTCTCCTTTGTACATCTTCACCGAATGCTTGTCAAGTTGCTTGCCTTTAAGTGAGGCCGAGTGTTTCTATTTATACACCTCAACACATGTCATTTAGGCCGACATAATAACTAGAGGTTAGGTTGACTTCTTCTAGCAAGTTCTTCCATCATTGTAGGACGACTTGAAGAGGATAAGCAACAAGGTCTTGGAGGATACTTTACATAGACAAGTTTGACCTTTTACAAAGTGTAACATGACAATGACTCTAACATTTTATAACTAGATTGCAAATAATTCCTAAAGACTCTCAATGGGAGTCTTGACTCAAAAATAAAATCTCTTGCTCATTACATAAAATCAAATTACATGTCATTATGAAAACCCACCCTAATTACACCTTTTAATATCTTCTTCCCTCAAATATCTAAAATAATTTTTTTATTAAAATAATAGTATCATATATATATATATATATATATAACACATCATAAAAAAATTCCAAGAGTGCCCATCAAATCCTTAAGATGGTGTCAAGTGAGTTAAGGGAGGTTGGGCAAGTAAATATATCCAAAAATCTTACAATAATAAAAAAAAATTTAAAATTGGATCACATAGTGTAGCCCACAACATTTGGTGGTAATAATTACAAATTTTCCTTTTTTCATAAATATAATTTAAACTTAGTTCAACGTACAAGAACATTTTTATGAAAAGGTACAAAATACAATGACTTTAGTGAACATAACTTATGAAAAATTAAAAAATACAAAGAGTTTAGTTCGAGAGAGTTAGTTTTTGAATTTATAATTTTAAATTAAATAATTTATTTTATAAATAAAAAGTAAGAAGATGTATTGATAATACAATGAAAATTTATTTAGTAAAATTTTAAGCTTAGAAATAAAACTCAATTTTAATACATTAATTAAAAAAAATGAATTTTGACATGAGTTTAAAAGTTTCATGAAGTTTCCAAATAAGATCTTATGCAACACCTTAAAAGTTTCTAAAACTTACTAATTAAATGAATAATAGACATGTGAAATTGAAAGGGTATATTATAAAGTAAACAGAGGAAATATGAGCATATACATGTTATTGATTGAAAACATTTTTAATCAATGGACAAGTTTAATTGAGAGACACAATGTTTTTTTGGTCGGAATTTTGTAATACAATTTTAAGATACATTATTTTTCTAGCCATTAGTCTTCAAGTCGTTATTAACATGTTTTCCAATAGGTGGTCTTAACCTTCCCAACGGGAAGCCAAATATTTTTTACCACCTACCTATAGAATAATTGTTCAAAAATTCTAACAACATTAACAAATTTAGCATAATACGAATATCTACTATCAAATTACAAAACAAAGGGCTATAAACATGCATGTTTGAAGTTAAGAGTTTGATGAGATGACTAGTGTTGGATCCTTGGCACTACATTCTAGTAGAGTAGAGATATCAAAAATACATAGATTGTGACACTCAATATGATCCAACTTAGCATCCATTTGTTCAAGACATACATGTTGGTTTTACTGAAAGTAGTTAACATCTTCAAGGTTGTCAAAGATATTGTATCTTTCTGCCTAGTTTTCAGTTAAAACCTTGCCCAACAGAGTTTTCATTTGTCAATATAGAGAAAACACCTTGAAATATTAATTTTCCTTCCCCTCGTATAACTAAGGTCGGCAAGCCATTGTCCAACTTTTTCCATGATCTTTGAGTATGAGAAGGCCTATCTTTCTCTAGTTGTCAGGGTTTCCAATTGGCGAATTTCATCATGAGTATTTGAGGGGACAACCAAATGAAAAGTAGCAGCAGCCTCCTGGGCTCGCTAGGTTACGAGCCCTCGGGGTCACGACCCCCCCCCCAACACGCTAACTTCTCATTTGTTGATGTTTCATGGTGTCAAACAAGTTTATCTTACTACTTCTAGCACAAAAGTTGATAGTTACGAAGGAATGAATGACCAGATAAAACACAGACAATACCTTTGACAAAATCAAGATGGTGTAGCCCTCGAGGGATAGGACCTGACTCCGAAATAGGAATAACCAACAACAATTAATAAGGCAAGATTGGTAAATCTAGAGACAAGGAATTGGAAAAGAAAGACCATCCCAGTGCTAAGACTAAACCCCACTGTTATGAATGCCCTGAAGATACAATTTCAGTGCCAACACTAGAATCCAACTCCAGAGGTCAAAACCAAAAACCAAAACCATAAGCCAATACCTAAATGCAAGAAAAATACAACCAACAAGATGATAATTAAAAGAGGGATTTAGAGTTACTAAACTTTTGGTGAATTCATCGCATCGAGAATACCTATGTGGCAACTATGTTGATACCACTCGAGTTGTTGTGGCCCTCTACCAAAAAGTTCCAGTTCTCCTAATGGACTTTCTTTTCCCCAAAACCGCAGTAACAACATCCAAATATCTCACGCACAATCCACACTTAGCGTCACTCATTTTACAAGTTTCTCCATAGGTTCTCCCAGGAATGGCAACCAATTATGCCCTCAACTTGGTTGAGTTCAGTTGCTTTTTCCTTATAGCGCTCCAATTCCACTATTCTTGCCTCCCTCCTTTCCTTGTCAGGTTTCCACATGCCATGGGTGGTGAGGTATCTATTGCTCGCTTTCTAAAGCATGCATGGCCACCCCCATCATTTAATATGTTCCTCTCCACGGGGTGGAAACCACGACCCCCAAATCCACCATCCACCTTGATTATCACCCCCATCGAGGAATAATAGTATTTTAATCTTAATTATAATAAAATAATAATAAACTTAAGCCTCGAGGGTTAGCACAGTTGGGTGAGTCCCAATCATTAAAACACCTCTAGTATTGAGAGGTCACACGTTCAATTCTCTCGAAACTCTTGGGATCAACCTCCATGGTTGAGTCGATGAGAATTGATCCTTTCAAGTAGATCTCCCTGATACAAATATTTTGTGGACTTCATGATCATCAATCTTTGTAGATATTTTAACTATTGTAGCCCCAACCAAATTTTAAGTTTTTGTAAGTGGTTTAATGCTCAAACCAAACCTAACATGTAGCTTATATAAATATTAAAATTGAATGCAACTCAAAACACGATAGACTAGTTGATTGGTGGTTGTCATTGATGTCAACCCAAGCAACAATAGGGGCTACCTAGACCTTTCATGGGAAATTTGACTTGAAAAATTACTCCATTTTGAGTCAAGGATATTCTATATGGGTTCTACTTGTCGATATGTTTCCGTTGATATATGGCACGCAAAGTAATTCTTCATGGTTTGAGAGATATTGATGTTTGAAGATAGTAACCCCAGTTAGTGGGCTAAAACCCTATGGGGTTGTGGCATGGAACTCATAATTGGTTGTGGTCATTAAATAGTAAATAATTAATAATAATAAAATTCTCCTAAAATCCATCCAACGTTCACTTTTTGAGGACCCTCTCAACTCAAGACCCTCATATCCTCCTCTAGTAAGGATTTTGTGGATTCAAACAAATGATCGTGGCATTTTTTCTATAACTTTTTTTATGCGAAGAATCAGAATATGAAATTAAAATCCATTTGAAACAAAAGCTTGATGAACCTCATGATAGAATTTCACATCTTGATTCACTATCTTTTCGGATATATGATCTGAGGAAGTTAGGGTTTTTGCAGGCTCCTGAATTCCACGTCAAACATGTGACATTGGGAAAATCATCATAACTTTCTCTTTGAGCATTGGATTCAAATTTTGTAAACAGTCATAGAAATAGGATGAATGGTAGTTTGTTGATTATCATTTTCAAGTCCAAAGGTCACAAAAGTGACACGTGGAACTTCTTACAAGTTCGCTCTACTGAACTAGTCTATAATTAGGTCATCGTGGGAGATTGGGCATAACTCTTACTTGAGGAATCCAATATTTATCAAACCTATGGGGTTGGAAAGAAGACTCATAGGGATATCATAGGATGAAATTTCAAACCTTGGAAATTTGAAATTAGATAGATACAACAGATTCAATATCGAGATTCTAGAAGGCAAGAAAAACCATGCATTCAAGGATCACTGCAGTAAGGACCACACATCAACAGTCAAGGGTAAGTCTCCTACAACAAGGTATGTATGACTAGTGCTTACATTTGAAATATGAGTATCATCTCTGACATATGTTTTTTCACGACAACGTAAGTACATATAGGGTCTCGGTTATAACTCTATGTCTCTATATGTCACAATTAATTTTGATACCACATTTCGGATGTCTTATTCTTGATACTACACATTTGATGCTACATATTCTTGATGCTGACCAAGTCTGCTAAATATATATGATGATCTAAGTTCATGTTACTAGTCTTGTCATAGTTGATAGAATGGTCTCTATTGTTGTACTTAGAACTTGGTCCATCACAGGTCTAGCGTCTTTCATCAATTTTTATTGTAAATATCTTTAGGTTAGTTTTGGATATAGTCTTGCATAGAGTCCAAGCCTATATCAAAAGTGGGAATCTTTGTATACTTCTACAACAAGTCAACAAAAAAAGTGATAAGCACACTTCAGGTATGCATTGTAATTTTAATTTGTATTTATTCGTTATTACGTACTTACATGTGTTTTATAGGCAGAGGTAAGTTGAAGGGTATTTTGCTTTATTTTGGGATTGGTTTCGCCAGGAAAATTTTGCATGCAGGTAGAAGAAGATTCAAGTAAAACTTCAAGAAGAATTCAAGAGCAGAAGTACCAAATCAAAGGAAGCATTGCAGCGGGACATCCTTTGAATACATGATAACCATCCATATATTGTGAAGAAGTGTCAAGGCGAAGAGTCATCATTGTAAAGTTGTAAAAGAGTGATTTGTAAAAGTGTCATCATTGGGAGTTATTATTGTAAAAGAATCAAGCTACCTAGAGTCAAAAAGGCATTATTGGGAGGTATAGGAGTCTATGTTGGGATGATTTCATGGTTGGGTTGCAAGTCATAGTGTAATTGTTCGACCAAAACCATTGTAAATCATATTGTATTGTGGATTGTTGTCCCTGTTACGAGAATCCACACTCTTGTCTCATTTCAGTCATTATAGGGTGGCAGGGAGGTGCTACAGAGGTGCATGAAGTCGTCTACAGGTTGGAGCCTGTGAACACTTCAAGGAGGTAGAGTGGTGCTAGGGCAAGTTGTGGCTTGCTAGGATGTTGGGGCATCCATTTAGTTGATTACTGAAGAAACCAGGGTGTTGGGGCATCCTTCTAGTGGGAGTCGGAGAAGAATGCTTTTATAGAATTTTAGGAAGTTGTTTCTTTCAATTCAGTTGGGGCTGAAGATTAAATAATTTATTAGAAAATCATTCGCTGGTTTTTGAACCAGAGGGGGTTTTCCACCTAAAATTCTTGTGTCCATTGTGTTCTTTTATTTACTGTTATTACTGCATAAACATGAATAATAATTGGAGATTAACTAATGCTTTGAAAATATTTAACAGTGATAATTGTTAAGGAATATTGGTTCAACCCCCCTCAGTATTTCCAACCATTGTATTAGAGCTTGGTTCCTTCAGTAACAACTTAACCATTGGAAGTAAATTTTAAGAGCATAGAGATGGGAATGTCAAAGAAGCAGGTTACAAGGATTTCAAAGGAAGGTACAAGAACAACAAAATTTGAATAAAGTGAGTATTGTGTACCAACCACTGATTTTGATGCAGATAATTACTGTATATGGGAAACCAGGATGGAAGTAC
Organism: Pinus taeda; assembly: GCA_000404065.3. Taxonomy (NCBI): domain Eukaryota; kingdom Viridiplantae; phylum Streptophyta; class Pinopsida; order Pinales; family Pinaceae; genus Pinus; species Pinus taeda. The sequence continues at coordinate 10,872 of APFE030229085.1, forward strand.
ATTTGCAAGCACATGGAGTATGGGAATCAACTGATTCTAGAGACACATCTACCAATGAATCTAAAAGGTACAATTCAAAGGCCATGAATGTAATTTTGAATGTTTTTCCAAATTCTATGAAAGCAAAAGTTGGTCAATGTTCAATAGCTAAATCTCTCTAGGAAAAAATTCATAATCTCTATTCAACAAAGAAATCAGGTCAAGATGTTACTGAAAATTTAGTTCCTTTTTATTATGATGAAGAAATGGGATAAACGAGTAAAACAGAGTTTTGAAATAAAGTGATCAAGGCGATAAAGGAACTCAAAAGTCAAGAGGAAAAGACAAGACTTTTGGAAGAAAATTGAAGATGAAAAAAAGACTCATCAAAGAAAATGAAGAGTCTGAGAAGATGATTAGTAGCCTTAGAACTCAATTGGAATAAATCAAGAATAAAATGACATGAGACCTCAAGAGAGAAGTCCAACAGAAGCAACAAGAACTCGACACAACGTTTGCAGAGATTAGCAGGATCAAACAACATATGGAGGAAGTAGAAATTGAAAGGAAGGAATCTAATCAAAGATACATATCCACTATTGACAAAAGAAAAAGGAATTAGAAACATCCTTAGTAGAAATAAGCAGGATCAATATTGAAAATGAGAAGCAGAAGGAACAGATACAGGTTCTCAACAAATAAATAGAGAAGACTACTCTTTTCAAGCTACAGGTTGGGGAGGCACAAAAAAGAATGAAGATCTTGAAAAGTTGGTTTCAAGAAGATCTTTCTCAAAAGAAAGAAGAACTTGATGCAACCCGTGATGAGATCAGCAAACTCAAGGGATCGAAAAAAGAACACTTACAAGATAAGACAAATGAAGAAGCAAAAAAGAAGGCAATTAAAGATGGTAAAGCTCCAGTTGATGAAGGTACAACCTCCACATATTTGCAAGATGATTCTAAGAAGGAAGTTGATCAAAGTGAAAAGCCAAAGAAGAGTGTTGCAACTCCAAAGAACAAGGCCAAAGCAATCAAGGACAAAGGACCACAAAAAACTACAACACTGCCTCCAAAGAAGAATTAAAAATCTTCCAGTTATGTTCATTATTTAATGGTTATTGTTTTTCATGCGATAACTATGGACATATGGCCAAGGATTGTAAAGTTATTGATAGGTACAACTATCAAGGACCATCACATCCGAAATGACCATTCAAGTACCGTGCACATTTATTTAATGGTTATTGATTTTTATGTGCTAATTATGGACACATGGCTAGGGTTGTGAAGTTTCTGACATGTCCAATCATTTATGCAAAACTCTAGAAGCAATTTTGCAGGATCACAAGACAGGTTCCACGATAATTTTGTTAGAAGAGAATACATGCTAGATGGGCCAAACATTGAATGTTTCAAATGCCATAACTATGGCCATAGCACTCACGGTCGCAGATATCAGATGGAATCACCTATGGACAACATTGAATGCTTCAAGTGTCATAACTATGGGAACATGGCTTGAGATTGCAGGAATAAGAAGTTCTGGAAAAGGAAACAGGTACATGAAGACAAAGTATATAACAAGGTTTCAACATTTATGCTTTCAAGATTTGTAAAAGAAAAAGGTCATAAGGAATTAGCAGTTGGTTCAGATAATGACTCAAGTTAAGACGGACCATTAGGTGACTGACTATTTTGAACAATATGGGTTGTTGACTCCTTAATGTTTGTAGAGGAGGAGTCTATGCAATAGTATATAGCACAAGTTTACGATTGACAAGAAGGTAGTTTGAACAATATGGCAGTTTCATTACAAGTTTAGGGGGAGTAAAATAGTTGAAGGATTACAGGTTACCAGGAACAAGGCAAGATTAGTCTGTAAAGGATATGCACAGGTTAGAAGAATTGATTTTGAAGAAAATTTACTCCCGTTGCTAGAATGGAAGCTATCAGGATGTTTCTCGCTTGTGCTTTCTCGAGAAAAATCAAGGTCTACCAAATGAATGTTAAGATAGTTTTTCTAAATGGTGAACTGGAGGAAGAAGTTTACATTGAACAACTTGAAGGTTTTCTACTCTCTGACAAAGAAGCCTAAGTCTGCAGATTAAAGAAGGATCTAGTCTCAAGAAAGCTCCTAGGGCTTGGTATGCTCATCTTGACGGATATCTACATCAACAGGGATTCAAGAAAGGAAGTGCTAACAACAATCTTTATGTGAATGTGGATCGAGATAACCTAACAATTATCGAAGTATATGTGGATGATATAATCTTTGGAAGCAATGATGACAGATTAAGTAAAGACTTTGCCACAAAAATGCAAAGTGAGTTTGAAATGTCTATGATTGGCAAACTAACATACATTTTAGGGCTTTAGATTTCTCAGCATGATAAAGGAATATTCATATATCAAACCAAGTACATCAAAGAAGTGCTCAAGAAATTCCAAATGGAAGATTGCAAGCCAGTCCTTACCGCCATGGTAACATGTTGCAATGTTAGATCTAAGACTTTTGTGATCCATAATGTAGAGAACAATATTTTGGATTAATCACATTGTAAGGATTGGGTCGATGTTTCAAACCAACTAATGTGGTCCATCCTCAGGACAAGGTGAGAAACCAATCGATCTGAGAGAATAAATAGCAGGGATGCATCAATGTTCAGGGTAAGCCGTTCAAAATTAGCCGTTGGTGAAATAAAATTATTTAGGAATATGTGATGAAAAGTTTATTAAATTAACTAATATTTCGTAAAAAATAGTTGTTATGTAATAATTAATTATTTAATATTGAATTTGTAAATAATTTATCATTTTAAATAATAAAATAACTTATTTACATAATATTATTAGTTAGGGTTGACCTATTCAATGTGAATTAGGTATAAGACTAGCCGTTATCATGAAATAATAATAATCTTAAAAATAATTAATATATTTATCAATTAAAATGCTAATATTATCTAAGCATAATTTATTTATATAATATTAATATTATTAAAAATAATTAAATAATAATATTTGGTTGAAAATTAGTTAGTAATAATATTAAAAATAATTTATTTACCAATTCAAATAATAATATTATCTATCAATAATTTATTTATATAATATTATTAGTTAAGGTTGACCTATTCAAATTAAGCTTAGAAAATTCGTCAAAGGATGTGGACCAAAGGCTGTATAGATCCATGATTGGTAGTCTCTTATATGTGACAACCTCCCAGCCTGATGTGATGTAGGTAGTTGGAAAAGTAGCAAGATTCCAAGCAACACCAAAAGAATCTCATATTATTTCCGTCAAAAGATTTCTTCGATATCTTAAGGGCACAACAGAATATGGTCTATGGTATGCCAAAGGAAATGATCTAATCATCCAAGCTTATACAGATGCAGATTGGGCAGGAAGGGTTGATGATCATAAAGTACGAGTGGTGCAACATTCTATCTAGGTGGTTGTCTTGTTTCATGCTTAAGTAAAAAGCAGTCTTCAATCTCGTTATCCACAACAAAAGCAGAATATGTCGCTGCAACAACTTGTTGTACTCAAGTTCTTTGGATGAAGCAAACTTTGCAAGATCTTCAAGTCAAGTTTGATGAGCGTATTCCTATCTTTTGCGATAGCACTAGCACCATAAGTATCTCCAAGAATCCTGTGATGTATCCCAAAACGAAGCACATTCCAATTAAATATCATTTCGTTAGAGAGTAGGTCGCTGAAAAGAATATCAAGCTTGAATATGTTGGCACAAAGGAACAAATTGCTGACATCTTTACTAAACGATTACCTCATGAAGCATTTCAGTATCTTCGCCAAAAGCTTGGGATTATCATAATTTTTCATTAGACTCTTTCTCTTATCTACTCGAGTAGAAAGGGGGAGTGGAGGCGTGTACAAGTCTGCAAGATGGTTGTTTGTCACAAATAGTTACCCTTTGCCATTGATGACAAAGAGGGAGAGAAGGAAGTAGGAAGAGGTGTCATGATCGCAAGGGGGAGTGCTTGTGTTACCATCAATGCCAAAGGGGGAGATTGTTGATCAGTGGTTGTCATTGATGTCAACCCAAGCAACACCAGGGGCTACCCTGATCTTGCATGGGAATTTTGACTTGAAAAATTACTATGTTCTGAGTCAAGGATCTTCTAGATGGATTCCACTCATCGAGATATTTCCGTTCATATATGGCATGCCAAGTAATTTGTCACAGTTTGAGATATATTCATGTTTGAAGAAAGTAACCCCAGTTAGTGGGCTAAAACCCTATGGGGTTGTGGCATGGCAATCATAATTGGTTGTGGTCATTAAATAGTCAATAATTAATACAAAAAAATTCTCCTAAACTCCCACCAACGTTCACTTGTTGAGGACCCTCTCAACTCAAGACATTCATATAAATAATGACCCTCATATCCTCCTCTAGTAGGGATTTTGTGGCTTCAAATAGATCATCGTGGGATTGTCGCTATAACATTTTTTTTGTGAAGCTTCAGAAGCTGAAATTAAAACCCATTTGAGAAGAAATGTTGATGAACCTTGTGATCAAATTTGAGATCTTGTTTCACTATATTTTCAGATATATGATCTGAAGAATTTAGGGTTTTTGCTGGCTCCTGAATTCCATGTCAAACGGGTGACATTGAGAAAATCGTCATAAATTTTTCTCTGAGTATTGGATTAAAATTTCTTAAATAGTCACAGAAAGAGGACGGATGATAGTTTGCTGAGTAGCATTTTCAGGGCTGAAGGTCGCAATAGTGACACATGACACTTCGTACAATTCCGCTCTACAGAACTAGTCTATAATCAAGTTGTCGTGGGAGATTGGGCATAACTCTTTCTTGAAGAATCCAAACTTGAACAGAACTAAGGGGTTGGAACGAGGAGTCAGAGGGATATTATAGGAAGAAATTTCAGACCCTAGATATCTGAAATTACATAGATGCAACATATTCAATATCGAGCTCCTAGAGGGCAAGAAAAAACATGCATTCAAGGATAGTTGCAGTAAGGACCACACATCAACAATCAAGGGTAAGTCTCCTACATCAAGGTATGTATGATTAGTGTTTACATTTGAAATATGAGTATCATCTCTGAAATATATTTTTGCATGTAAACATAAGTACATATAGGGTCTCAGGTATATCTCTATCTCTCTATATGTCATAGTTAGTTTTGATACCACATTTCGGATGTCATATTCTTGGTACTACACATTTGCTGCTACATATTCTTGATGCTACAACAAGTCTATTAAATCAATATGATGTTGTAAGTTCATGTTACTTGCCTTGTCATAGTTTATAGAATGGTCTCTATTGTTGCACTTAGAACTTGGTCCATCACAAGTCTAGGGTTTGTCATCATTTTTTATTGTATATATCTTTAGGTCACTTTTGGATATAGTCTTGCATAGAGTCCAAGCCTATATCAAGAGTGAGAGTCTTTGTCTACTACTGCAACAATTCAACAACAAAAATGACAAGCACACTTCAGGTACACATTGTAATTTATTCATTATTATGCACTTATATGTGTTTTTTAGGCAGAGGTAAGTTGAAGGGTATTTTGTTTTGTTTTGGGATTGATTTTGCTGGGAAAATTTTGCATGCAGGTAGAAAAAGATTCAAGTATAACTTCAAGCAAGAATTCAAGAGTAGAAGTATCAAATCAAAGGAAGCATTGCAGCGGCACATCCTTTGAAGAAATGACATCCATCCATATATTGTGAAGAAGTGTCAAGGCTAAGAGTCATCAGTGTAAAGTTGTAAAAGTGTCATCATTAGATGAGTTATTATTGTAAAAGAGTCAATCTGCCTAAAGTCGAAAAGGCATTATTGGGAGGTATAGGAGTCTATGTTGGGATGATCTCATGGTTGGGTTTCAGGTCATAGTGTGCAAAATCATTATAAATCATATTGTATCATGGACCATTGTCCCTGGTATGGAATCCATACTCTTATGTCATTTCAGTCATTATAGGGTGGCAAGGAGGTGCTAAGCAGGTGCATGAAGTCGCCTACAGGTTGGAGCCTATGAACACTTCAGGGCAATAGGGTAGTGTTAGGGTGAGTTGTGGCTCGCTAGGATGTTGGGGCATCCATTCAATTGGTTACTAAAGAAACCAGGGCGTTGGGGCATCCTTCTAGTGGGAGATGGAGAAGAATGCTTTTCCAGAATTCTAGGAAGTTGTTGCTTTCAATTTAGTTGGAGCTAAGGATTAAATAATTTATTAGAAAAATGTTTGGTGGTTTTTGACATGAAGGGGGTTTTCCACCTAAAATTCTTGTGTCTATTGTGTTCTTTTATTTACTATTATTACTGCATAAACATTAATAATAATTGGAGATTAACTAATGATCTAAAAAGATTTAAAAGTGCTAATTACTAGGGAATATTGATTCACCCCCCCCTCAGTATTTCCAACACTACTCTACTCTTTTGACATTTTTAGCTGATACAAGAAATAAATGCAAGAATTCAACACACATGACACTTTTATTTTTGGTCCAATGACCTTGGGAAAACCAGTCTTCAAAGAGGATTTAATATTAGCTTCTCAAGAATTGTTTTACAGAGATAATTAACAAGAAGTATATGTATCTCTCCCTTGGGAAGACTTCCTTTGATAGTCCACTTTCTCTCTGATCTTTGACCCACAGTCCTAGTTTCTTTCTTTGACTTCCATTCATCCTTTAAAGACTGAAAACTCAAACTTCGAGCAACAATACTCTTCCTAGAAATTCAAGGTTTTGTCGAGACCTTAACTAACCGGATATGCTTGACCTCTACTCTGATATGAAAACAATATGATCCTTGAGTTTGGAGTTGCATGAGTCTTGAATGCTACTCTGAATTTCTCACTGATCGGCTATAGGTATCCCTTGAAAATAGTGTAGACTGGTGCATAAAATGCAAGTTTCTTGGAGCATTTATCTTCCATGAAAATCACTCAACAAGACTCTGATTATACCTTGAATAGAGTGCATGTATTCTTTGTTTGCCTCCTTGATTTTCAAGCCCCTTTATTGAGCTTATACTTTGCCTCCTAGAAAATCATGCTTGCTCCTGAAAACTCGGGCCTACCATAGCATGAATTCTTAGCTATAAAAATTTCTCCCTTAACCTTCTCCTCCTCTTCTCCTTGATCCTTCTCTTCTCCAAAACTCTGATGTGAAGAATGAATGAGAGAAACTTCATTTTTCCCTTTTTGTCTTCTCAAATGAAGAGAACCCTAACCCTTGAGATCTAATTGTTGAGATTAAATATCAACTCATTAGATCAAGGGTGGAGATCATTTTCTCTTAACCCCTTCTTACATGTGTTCCCTTCAATTATTAGACTCCTAGTCACTTTTAAGAATTTTTTCTCATAAAGTCCTTTTTAAAACATAAAAGTCACTTTAATAATAAATTTTAGCTTGTATTTTTCTCATAAAGTCACTTTATAATACTAGTGACATTGATATTTTAAAATGCATAGTACGTAACCCATAAAAAATAACTTTCCTCCATAACATTATTATAACTCATAATGTCACATGACAAAAAGGACATTAAAGTGTCTTCATAGGCCAAAAGGATAAATGCACTAGGAAACACCTCTTTGGTACCGTTATTTTCAACACCCCCTCTTACCAAGGAAGGTGTTTCTCACCACTCCCACCATGTCTCTGAAATATGCATGCTTTCCCCTTAGCCATGACTTGGTGAGAATATATGCTACCTATTCATCAATAGATATCCCTCAAACACCATACAAAATAGACCAAGTTGTTCACAAGTCGTAGGATTTTCTATGTAGTGTATTAATTTCTTCAAAAATTAGAGATTTTCCCCTTTCTTCCCACTTATTATTTTAAAATTGACATCATTTTACTTTCCTCCCTTGATTTTCTCCTTGGGTTCACCATGAAAAATTGCTTAGTTACTAATTTACCTCACATCTTCCTCATCCCTTTATTTTCCATTCATTCAATTTTCAAAGTTATAAAATATAATAAAAAGGATATGGAATTGTATCTCGGGTTCTATTAAAACTGCCATCTTATTTTATGAGTTTTCCATTTTCACTTAGACCTTCAATAAATGGAAGCACACCTCAATACAATATCTAGGATCAAACTTTGAGGCTTTGTAAAAATGAACCAATTATTTATTCTTTATATTTCTTGGAGTTTGATGGATTGGGATAGTGGTGGACCATGTTTCTATGCTTTTCCATATAAGTTGTTTGTTTGTCCCATTGTTCCCATGCATTTATTTTTCCAAAGTTATAAAGGATATGAAAATTGTATCTTGGGTGCTATTGTAACTACCATCTTACTTTATGAGTTTTCCATTTTCACATAAGACCTTCAATAAATTGAACCACATCTCAATACAATATGTAGGATCAAACTTTGATGGTTTGTGAAAATGTTCCAATTATTTATTCTATATATTTCTTGAAGTTTAATGGATTGGGTCATAATGGTGGACCATTTTTCGATGCTTTTCTATTTGTCTCTTTGGCCAGCTGTGGTAGAATAATGAAACTACAAGTTGTTATATGGTTTCTAGATAGTTAGCTTAGGATTGAATTTTTTCAGTCAAATTACTTAAGATAGTAGTTAGCTTGTTCAACATAAAACTTATTCATATGGTGTTTATGTATAGGGATATGTTCTGTACCTATTCCTTGAGACAAAGAATTCTATCACAATGTCAGGATACATTGATGTGGAAAAGAACAAGAAAACAATTCTTTTATAATTGCAATGTCCATTCCATGATATCCTCTCTTTATTGTTTGATTGTATTTTGAATGTTTCTTTGATTTTGTTTGTCTTTTAACTATGAAATTGAAAATACTTGGTATCATGTCTATTTAAACAACAACCAAAGCTTGAAGATGAAATTAGTATTACACTTAGCTGATTGAAATATTTTTAGTTGTTTTGTGTTAAAATATTTTCATGACTATTAGAAAAGTTTAATTTCATGTTTTTATTTGAGCACAAGCTGTTTATATACTTGACCAAGTTCATGCATTAGATAATGAAAAGTTGTCGTGAATAAAATGACAAGGATTAGACATCACATCTCATATTATTTGTTTTCACAAGTTATCTACTCCCTGAGCTTTTTAGCATGTAACTTAGTTGACATAATTGTGCCTAAGCTTTCCATGAATGTTGAATATTAAGTTACTAAGGTGTTATTTTCTATGATGATGTTTTATTTTCTATGTTTATAAAGGTCATCTCGCTACATTGTGGCCATTATCACCCAACTAAAGAAAACTTGTTCGAGTTTCTTGCTTTTATGGGGAAAAATGGCTTTGACATTGCTGATGTTGACGTATATGTCGTATAAATTCTTTATAGTCTACTTTAGATTATATTCTATTGTTCATCACATTTCATTTCTTATACTCTACAATGTATCTTATTTTGTTTTCATAAAAGGAACTCAGTATTGATGGTAAGAAGCAGGAATTGAAGAAAGAGGAGATCAATAACACTGGAACGACAAATGCAAAAAGAGAGAGAGAAGAGAACCAGTCTAGTGATATCCTTAGAGCCAATATCTCGCATAAGACACACACATAGAGATTGATGGTCAAGTATTCAAAGTTGTTGAATTCACTTGCAATGCCTTGACAACACAATGATCATGTTTTGAAGTGATGAAACAATATTTCATGTGTAAATTGTAGTCCGACCAATATTAAGTTGGAAACTCATATTGTAGTACTTAACATTTAATATAATATAACTTTTGTGGTTGAAATTAAAAATAATTGCACATGGTATTGTTTAGTATTGTAATTAACATATGTAACTTTGTATGACATTGTATGAATTGTTTTTAATTTAGTCGCAAAGTCATATTAATTAATTTATGTTGATTAATAATGAACACATAAAATCAATCTAAAACTACTATATTAGTAGTTTATATTGATTAATGATAAACACAAGTAAAATGAATATATGACTAAATTAGTCATTTATAATGATTATTAATAAAAGTAAATGAAATGAATATAAATTAGTAAATTAGTTGTTTATACAATGAATATGAACTACCAAGAAAAGATAAATGATTACTGCAAATAATAAATTTGTGATTACAAATAACGACTAAATTTTCCCTATATACGACTATTAGTAGCTAATTTACAGTATCTTATAACACGACCGAAATTAGTCATATTTTTTTGGTCATTAATTGGTTTCAATTGTTGACTAAATTAATATATATATATATATATATATAATATATATATATATATAACTATTAATAGTTAATTTACAGTACCTTATAACACGAACGAAATTTAGTCATATTTTTTGGTCATTAATTGGTTTCAAGTGATGACAATTAGTAGCTAATTTACAGTATCTTATAACACGGCCAACATTTTGGTCATATTTCTTTTGTCATTAATTGGTTTCTAGGGTGATCATATAGTAATAGTCATTAATTGTGGTAATCAATGACTAAATTAATGACCAAATTTATGAATAAATATACTACTAGACGATGAAATTGAGACAACCAATTAGTGACTAAGCTAAAAATGAAGTTTGTCGCGTTATAAGACACTGTAAATTAGCTACTATTAGTCACTGATTAAAAAATGCTCGTTTATATGCAATTTTTAGTCATTTTTTTAGTAACTAATTAGCCATTTTGTATTGGTGATATAACCATAAATATAGAGATGTAGTAGAAAGAACACTTCATTTCATTAATATCAAATATTGAAATATGCTTACAAACAGAATGGAGATAAGACTAGCTCAGGCAATGGTAGCTTATCTCTAAGAAGAGATGTGGCAGCTACATGTCTTTGAACTATGTTACAATGATGCTCGAAAGCCTATTTATTATTGAGAAACAATGGAAAGCCATAAACATCCAAAATCCTAACCCTAGCAGATGAAGCGCCAAAACTATGGGCCTCGTTTGGGTAAATTAGTACATCAAATTCCTGGGGTCGTAAATTTAGGGCCTCAAAACAACTCAAGAAGTTTAGGACCTGAAAAACTACCAAAAATAGTAAATTGTGCTACAATTAACGAAACTAAAAAATGAAAGAGACAGTGGTGGGGGTCCAAGTGGAATAGGTGGGTGGCCACCAACATCTACCTGGATCAATCCTCCCCACTTAGGAAGCAATGGTCCCCATTGTGTTGACTGCCTCCATGATATGGGGAAACTTCTATTGGCGTGAGTCATTTTGCAATGTCTAATGTGTCAACTAATGGTGGGAAGCATGGTCGAAGGCGGTCCATATTGAACGCTTGGTGAAAGCCAAAAAATGGGGGAATGTTGCGATTCCAAAGCATTGTTTCCCACAACCTTGGTAATGGTGTAAGGACCATATTGGAGTGGTCTGAGCTTCTGATGGGCTTTGGTAAGGCGTTATTTCTACAAATGCAACCAAACTTTGTCGCTCACCTGAAACTTGTGTGGCACCCGATGTTGATCATGTCACTGCTTATACTTGGAATTTGACTTCTCCAAGATGTCATGAACCTATTGATGGATGTGTTCAATAAATATGGTCTCTTTATTAGCCTCAGAAAATACATATGTGGATTTTTTCTATATAGTCACATGAGGCATGGCAACATCAATCAGATACAATGGTTGAAATCCCAGACCCACTTGAAAGGGACTGTGACCAGCTGAGCTATGAAGAGCTCTGTTATAACTGTGTTGCACACAGGGGAGAATCTCATCCCAATTTCATGGATGCTTTACCTAACAGTGTAAGGGTACCCCTATGGGTGAGGAGAAGATGTCCCTGTATTCTTCCATGACTGTATCCACCTACTTCTATTGTGTGGAGGAACCCTTCTTGAGGGCCATGGATGAGGCTACGATCTTCACCTTACTTTGAGATCGAACCAGAAAGAAAATAAATTTCCTAGTATGGGAGATGATCTCACTACATTTCTTAGCAAAGATCAAAGAGGTGGCAGTAGGTGGGGCTACCTCTAGTATCTTATATAACTTATTATCCAAAGAAATAATAATAGAGCAAGGTCTAGACTCATATATAGCATGTCGATTCCACAAGTATGGTTTTCCTAAAATACATCATAAACTTCAAGAGGAGCAACATCACACAGTACCTCATCCGTGAAGGGCTTGACGCTATAAGGAAGGTGTCACTATTGCCTGACTTGGAGACTTTGTCCTTCGTGAAGCCACACGATATTGTAGGGCTACGAGTGTGGTGTGGCCGATAGGCGCAGCCGCTTCACAACCTCTGCTAAAATGAGGTTCTTTTGGCTCCCGCTAATGACAAGGAACTATAGCGAAGAACCCTTCAACCACATATGTGAGTGGAAGAGGCATTCCCCTCCTCTGGATCTTCAGGCTCAATCTTCTATATTTTGGTGGTGGCCACAATGGCACTAGGCTCCACATTAATGATCTGCTTCCCTTTATCATTCCTCTAGTTGGGTTCTGATTCAAAGTCGGAACATGCATCTGAATCGATTGCCTTTAGCTTGGCCACCAATGACTACTTGGCTCGACACTCACTTGTGTTTTGAGTGGAACTATTATGGAACTCACACCACTTTCCCATGTTCTTCTTTGTTTTCATGGTGTTGTTATTTGCTTGTGACTTTCGTGAGTTATCCTAGGTCACCCTACCCTTTGCACTGAGGTTTGGGGGCGCCTCTCCCTTGCTTTCGATTCACAAATATAATGTCTCACTTTTTCTGTTTAAACTTCTCCTCAAAATTGACAACGTTTCAGTACGTTGTGCTGAGTGAGGAGATGTCTAGGAACTCCATCTCATCTTGGATGTATCTAAGTAGGCAGTCACAGTACTTGAGTACCAAATGTTTCTCAAAATCCTTGATACCCAACTTCGTGTGAAGGGTATGAAAAACATTGGTAAAGTCTGACACATCTTTGTCTCTTCCCTATTGCAGCCTGGTCCACTTTATGTATTTATCCTCATAACTCCCAACAAGGTAGCACTGCTCCTTAATGGTGTCCCAGAACGAATTCCAAGTGGGTGCGACCAGAAATAGTGAGTTTGTACTTTCATCCTTTTTCTCATAGTAGGTTTCTCACCAGTCCTTGACATGGGGGCCAACCTTGAGAAGAATAAAAGTAATCTTTTCCTGGCTCAAAAAATCATGAACAAAAAAATATCCTTCTAGCAGATATAACCATTTATCTATGGTGTTTGCATCTATCTGACCCTAAAATATGGGGATTTCAAAGTTAACTTATACCTTAAAGGGTGTGGCACTTCGAAATTAGCTGCTGGAAGGAGATGCGTCGCCCTTGGGTAGTCACTAAAGGAACTGGGCAAAGTTGTCCATTATCGTGTTCCTTTGTCACTCAAGGGCTTCTTCTATAAAGATTTTGAAAGTATCTCCTACCCCCCCATCTTTCTTCTCTTTCACCATGGGAATTCATCGGGATTTGCAAGGTTGGTCTTGCACAGTTTCGACCAGTTCAAGCCTTAACTCCTTATATCCCCACCTTGTTGGGGATATGCAAAGTAAAACAAAGAAAGAGTAGAATGCTCTGATACCACTAATCTGAAATTAAACAAGAAAGAAACAAATTAAAGATATAACCATAAATATAGAGATGAAACAAAAATAAAAACTCATTTCATTTATATCAGATATTGAAATATGCTTGCAAACAAAATTGAAATAAGACTAGCCTAGGTGATGGTAGCTTATCTCTTAGAAGAGATGTGGCGGATACATGTCTCTGAACTATGTTACAGTGAGGCTCGAAGGCCAATTTATTATTGAGAAACAATGGAAAACCCTAAACATCCAAAATCCTAACCCTAGTAGATGAAGCACCAAAACTATGGGCCTTGTTTGGGTAAATTGGTACATCAACTTCCCGGAGTCGTAAATTTGGCATACAATCTCTGTTTGATGCACACAATACCTTGTTAGAAATATCTATCCAAGGACTACAACTTTCAACCAACCAACATTAATTTTAAATTCCTATTGGCCTTAGTTTTCACAAAATACTTCGTTTAGGGCCTCAAAATGGCTCTGAAATTTCAAGACTCGAAAAACTACCAAAAATAGTAAATTGTGCTACAATTAAGGAAAATGAAAAACTAAAGAGACAGTGGCAGGGGTCCAAGTGGAATAGGCTGGTAGCCACCAACATCCACCTAGATCAAATGGAAATGTCCATATACTTAATTCTAATCTCTTATGAATCTTCCCCTTCAAATAACCAACTCAAGAATGCACTGGCCCTTCAATATCTTGTTGTCTATCAAATATCAACCACTGTAAACTTTTTTCAAGTATATATCAGTCCTTAATAATTCAAAACATTAACAAGATGCAAGTAATCATACCAAATATTAATGACCAATTTTACTGCCATATGCAAAGCAACAATGCCACTCTAATGCCACTACTATGATTAGATCAATCACTGAAGGCTCAAATCAAACTTTTGTAGCTTGTATGAGTTCACAAAATTGCTCACAATTCAAAATTAAATGCAAGGAAGGGAAACGAATGTTTAAGATTAAAATTTAGTGCCAAATTCAGTTTCAAGATACCATTGTAGTGTCACTATAAAATGAAATCAGACCTATGCAATGAAGATATCAGTCCATTAGAAATCAAATCAATTGCCAAACTAGCAAAGAATGGAAGCCAAAAAACTTATAATTAATCTTGAAATTATTATGTGATTGTTATGAGCGTTTTAAGGGTTACTATTAGGTGTCAATGTTGTGATTAAGTTTTGTAATGTAGTTCACTTCATATCTTATATATGACAGTCACCAAAGAGGCTACAAATGAGACCAAAAAAGGCTTTTGAGGCCTGCAGCCTAGGCTCAAGGGATAGGATGCTTAGATGAGCATGCAAATGGAAACCTTTGAGCCACAAACAAGAATCAAACCCCCATCAAAACTCTGATGATGTACTTGCACCCACAAATAATTATCCAAGAACATGATATGACAAAGAATTAGCCAAAATTCGCTTGCGGCCTAGTGAGAAAGAGGCCTCCAGACCTAGAGGGCTAGTTGAAAGGGTATATGAGATCACCAAGCCCAAACAAAAATGAAAAATCCCTTTCAAATCCTACAACAAATGATTAGTTCAATAGATACACTGGATCAGACTTGTGTATTCCAATTTCTCAATGAAAATTTGCTACCAAACCTTGTCAAAGCATCAATTACGTTGCAAACACAAACGATTAACCCTCAATTCAATTTCAAATGAGATGTTCAAGCCTCCAATTCCTTGCATTAGAGCTAGAATCCTCCTTGAAGTTATGTGCTAGGTTTATGATAGTCTCAAAGGCTAGTATCTAGGTTTTCAAAGTCTCTTAGGCCTGTGGCTAGGGGTCGTAACTTTGGCATATGATCTTCGTTTGACACACATAATACCTCGTTAGAAAGATCTATTTGAAGACTACAAATTACGATTGGATAACAAAAGAATATTTGGTTTTCCCCCATTTTTCCCAAAAAACGTCGTTTAGGGCCTCGAAACGGCTCTAAAAGTTCAAGACCTGAAAAACTGCCAAAAATAGTAAATTGTACTATAATTAAGGAAACTGAAAAACTGAAAGAGACAGTGGTGGGGGTCCAAGTGGAATAGGCGGGTGGCCATAAACATTCACATGGATCAATCCTCCCAACTTAGGAAGCAATGGTCCCCATTGCATTGAGTGCCTCCATGAGATGGGGAAACTTATGTTGATGTAAGTTGTTCTGTAATGTCTGATGTGTCCAGTAGTGGTGGGAAGCATGGTCGAAGGCAGTTTGCATTGAACAATGGGTGCAAACCAACAAATGGGGGAATGTAGAGACTCCAAATAATTGTCTCCCACAACCTTAGTAATGGTGTAAGGACCATATTGGACTGATATGATCTTCTGATGGGATTTGGTAAGGCGTTCTTTCTAAAAATGTAACCAAAATTTGTCGCCGACCTGAAACTTGTGTGGCACCCAATTTTGATCATGTCGTTTCTTTTAATTGGAATTTGACTTCTCCAAGATGTCGTGAACCTGTTGACAGATGTGTTGATGTGTTTAATAAATATGGTCTCTTTATCAGCCTCGAACAATACATGTGTGGATTTTGTCTATGTAGTTGCATGAGGCATGGCAACATCAATCAGACACAATGGTTGAAATCCCATACCCACTTGAAAGGGATTGTGACCAGTTGAGCTATGGAGAGCTCTGTTATAATTGTGTTTCACATAGGGGAGACTCTCATCCCAAGTTTGTGGATGCTTGACTTGACAATGCAATGGTACCACTGTGGGTGAGGAGAAGATGTCCCTGTATTCTTCCACGACTGTATCCAACCACTTCCACTGTGTGGAGGAACCCCTCCCAAGGGCCATGGATGTGGCTACTGTCTTCCCCTTACTTTGAGAGAAAACTAGAAAGAAAATAACTTTCCTAGTCTGGGAGATGATCTTACTACATTTCTTAGCAAAGATCAAAGAGGTGGCGGTAGGTGGGGCTACATCTGGTATCTTGTATAACATATTACCCAAAGAAATAATAACAAAGCAAGTTATAGATTCATATATAGCATGCTAGTTCCACAAGTATGGTTTTCTTAATAATACATCACAAACTTCAAGAGGAGCAACATCACACACTGCCTCATCTATGAAGGGCTTGATGTTGTAGGGAAGGCGACAACACTCCCTGACTCAGAGATTTTGTCTTTGGTGAAGCCACCAGATGTTGTACAACTACGAGTGTGGTGTTCTCGGTAGGCCCAACCGCTTCACAACCTCTATTGCAATGAGGTTATTTTGGCTCCCGCTGTTGACAATGAACTGCAGCGAAGAACCCTTCACCCACATATGTGAGTGGAATAGGCATTCCCCCTCCTCTTGATCTTAAGGCTCAATATTCTGGATTTTGGTGGTGGTCATAGTGGCACTGGGATTTTCATCAATGATTTGATTCCCTTTATCATTCCTCTTGTCAGAATATGACTCAGAGTTGGAACATGCATCTGACTCGGTAGCCTTCAGCTCAGCCACTAGTGACTGCTTGGCCCGATACTCACTTGTGTTGTGAGTTGAACTCTTATGGAACTCACACCACTTTCCCATATCCTTCTTTGCCTTCATGGTGTTTTTATTCTCTTGTGGCTTCGGCGAGTTATCCAGGGTCATCCCACCTTGGCTTTTGCATTTTCTCTGAGGTTTTGGGGCACCTTTCTCTTGCTTCAGATTCACAGCTCCAATGTCTCACTTTTTATGTTTAAACTTCTGCTCAATTTTGATAGCGTATCGGTATGTCATGTCAAGCGAGGATATGTCTAGGAACTCCATCTCATCTTGGTTGTACCTAAGTAGGCAGTCGTGGTTCTTGAGTACCAAATGTTTCTCAGAATCCTTGATACCCAATTTCGTGCGAAGGGTATGAAAAACATTGGTAATGTCTGACACATATTGGTCCCTTCCCTGTCACGGCGTGGTCCACTTTATGTATTTATCCTCATAGCTCCCGATAGGGTAGTACTACTCCTAGTGCATCACAAAGAGAATTCCATGTGGGTGCAACCAAAAATAGTGAGGTTGTACTTTGGTCCTTCTCACAGTAGTTTTCCCACCAATCCTTGATGTGGAGGGCGACCTTAAGAAGTGTAAAAGTAATCTTTTCCCAGCTCAAAAAGCATGAATAGAAAAATATCCTTCTAGTAGATTTAACCATTTATCTATGGTGTCTACATCTATTTGACCCTCAAATATGGTAGTTGCTGAAGGATCTGGGAAAAGTTGTCCATCATCGCGTTCCTCTATTGCTCAAGGGCTTCTTTGAGAAAGATTTTGAAAGGATCTCCTTCCCCTTTGTCTTTCTTCTCTTTCTCCATGGGAGGTCATCGGGATTTGTGAGGTTGGTCTTGCAAAGGTTTGACCAGTTTGGTCCTGAACTCTTTATATCCTGACCTTATTAGGGAATCGCAAAGAAAAATAGAGAAAGAGTTGACTGCTCTAGTACCACTAATCCAAATTTAAACATGAATGCAACAAATTACAGATATAACGATAAATACAGAGATGTAGAAGAAATAGCACTTCATTTCATTAATATCAAATATTGAAATATGCTTGCAAACAAAATAGAAATAAGACTAGCTCGGGCGATGGTAGCTTATTTCTGAGGTGATGTGGCGGCTACATGTCTCTG
>APFE030229087.1:2740-14763 GCA_000404065.3 Pinus taeda
CCACTTTGGTGCAAAATCGAATGAAACAACAGGTAGATCAACATCGTAGTGAAAAATGTTTTGATGTAGGTGACTGGGTATTTTTACTGCTACATCTCAAGCAAGCTACTTATGAGAAGGAAATGTTGGCAATACTACATGCACTTAAGAAATGGCAACCTTACCCAATGGGAAGACACTTCAAAGTAAAAATGGATCATGATAGTCATAAATACTTTTTAGAACAAATATTATCTTTAGAAGAATAGAAAAAATGGGTCACAAATATGTTGAGTTATGACTTTGACATCATCTATAGAAAAGGGAAGAAAATTTTTGTTGCAGATGCACTCTCAAGAAAGGATGAGGATGTGGAAGCATTGTTTTGTGCTATTTATATTATCCAATCAGATTGGATAAACGAAGCAAGGGATGAATGGAAGAAGAAAAAAGAAGTGTGGCCACTCATTCAAAAGTTGCAGAATATCCCAATTCAAACAATATTGCCAGAACTTAAAGAGGAATGAAAAATCATATTGGAACCTGGAGCAGTCACAGAAACAAGAACCCAATAGCTACAAAATTGATCAATTTTAGAATATCTCATCGAGGGGAAGAACTTACCCGCTGAAGATTCCACATGGGAGGACAAGAATTTTATACAGAAGCATCAAGAACTACTCAAGCGTTGAGGGAAACACTTTTTGAAGGGGAGGGGCATGTTAGGCCCATATACTACTAGTGTAACCCCTTATTGTTATTAGTACAACCCCATTATTATATTGTTGTGCCCATGTAATCCCCATATTGTTATTATTGTGCCCCATAGAAGCCCACTATTGCTATTATTGTGCCCTTAAATTATTATTATTATGTCGGCTTTGATTATATTATGATCCCTTAGACTCCTATATATAGAAAGGAGGTCATGTCATTTGTATCATCAAAGAATCATTCATTTGTGTAATGTAAAGGAGGTTGCCCCCTCGAAGACGCTGAATTATAAGGCGTTGATCTATCTTTTATATCTTTTTGTGAAGCTAGTTTCATAACACACACACGTTTATAGAAGGAAAGTCGTGTACATGTTGGGAATCTAATTTTTGGTCCATGGTATTTTGGTATTGGTCCATGGTATTTGGTCTGAAGTGTTGACCCCAGGTATTGGGTCCAAGGTATTGGTTCTACGTGGTTTTGGACCATGGTATTGAGAGAGGCTTAAACATATATAAGGAGAATATCATTAGGCCAAGAGTGGAAAAAGTGTGCAAGTGATGAATATCTGATGAAGTGTGAGATCTAGTATGCTAGTTATGGGTTTGTGATGCTTTGATTGATTTGAACCTAGGAGGCACCTATGCGGTTGATAAAGGTTGATGGACCGGGATCATGAAGACTAAAATTCATTATCATTATATGGTATGATCATGAATATATTTGAATACTAATGCATGTTTTATCCTTTATATCTTATGTTATGGGTATATCTAAAGTTGAAAATTGTAGCGAAGGTATAAGTAATTACTTTCAGATCTGAATGCGGGTTCTGTCTGGTGAAAGGGAATATACATGCTAGTTCGACACAGTCAAGTAGCATATACATTATGAGATTTGATGTTTGAGCTTGATGTTGGTTCTAGTGGTTGTTGTAGAGTTCTGGGCTCTGCTCTGTGTTTTGGTGACTGTGTTTTGATGATAAGGTTTCAGTGATTCAGTTGTTGGGTGATTCAGAATTATTGATTGTATTACAGTGGTGATTGTTTTGTATTTATGGATCTAGTTTGAAAATTTATGAAACGTGGTCCCTGGAAGAAAAGAGAATGTTGCAGCCTTCTGTAGGTTAGCATTTACGTACTAGTACATCAGCTAGTACAAGAGCTAAGGGGGTTGTAGCTCCCTTCTAGGAGAAGCTGGAGAACGAGAGAAGATTATAGCCTTCTGTAGGTAGAAGCGTGTGTACTGGTATAAGACTGCACCAGTATAGAAATATTGTAAAAAAAAGTTTCTTATTGAAAGAAGATAGAGACGAATTGTAGCAGGTGGTTTTCACCCACATTGGGTTTCCACCTTATATCATGGTGTTCATCTGTGCTTCTTATGTGTGATGATCTGTTTTTGTTTTACTACACCTATTTACTGTTCATATGTTTAATAATGTTCTCATGCACTCATTGAAGATCAACTAACTGAATCATAAGTTTACTGGATATACACTAGTTGCATTAAACACAGTTGCGTATACACGTGGGTTTCCTTAACTGAAGTAGCATATATGAATCTGATAATGGAAATGAAAAGATTATTGATTTGATAATACTGATTCACCCCTCCCCCCTCTCAATATTATTTCCAACAATAGGAAGAAATTCAATTCCTTGGCTATCTTACAATGAATAAAATTATGGGTACTACTCGAATCAATCAACACTATTACCTTTTCCTTCTTGATATGTTCTTCTATCTTGAGAGTTTGAGGAGTGGTAATTCCTATCAATGTATTACATGATATGATCCAATTCATTTCTTCTTTATCTAGGGTTGGTTCCTGTTGGATATCATCTTCTTTTGATGTTTCTTGTTCCTTTTCTTCCTCCTCTTCCCCATCTGTGTAGATTAATTTCTTCTTGGCACACTTATGACCTTTTGAGTATTTTATATCAGAAATGTAACAAAGCCATTTTGCTCTTTTTTCTTCCAAATGTTGCGGTGTCAACCTTGTAGATTTTGGAAATCTAGGAGAAACAACACTTCCATCTTTATAGTTATGAGTGTTAGGCTTGTTTCCATATTTTTTCTTTCAATTTTTCTTGCCAACTTGTATGCCTTCTCCAATGAATTAGGTTCCCAAAGGCGAACCTCATGTTGGATGTTATTCTTTAATGTCCCTATGAAGACATCAATCCTCTGCTTCTCTGGAATTTCATTTACCCTTATATTCATTTTTTGGAAGTCCTCAATGTGCTCTGTCATTGAACCTTTTTTTTAGATTTATCAATTGGCTAAAGAAGGTGTTGCTCCTTGTATCCTCATAATGTGCTATCATTTCCTCCGTGAAAATTGACCAGGTGACAAGTGGTTTACGAGAACAAAGACCTCGATACCATACAAACTAATTTGGTTCTAAATATAAATATGCAATATGTACCTTGTGTAATAGTTGCACATCATGTATATCAAAATTCTGCTCCATCCGTAATATCCAAGTTACCAGATCCTTGCCATCAAACTTCCTCATATCCCTTTTTCTTGCTTTTAGGATCTCTATCTTGAAACCACTATAAATCTGTAATTTCAGATCTTCAAGTTATAAAATTTCGTACTTTGGTAGCATATGAGTCCTCTTTGCAACCCCATAGGTTTGATCGAGATTGGATTCTTCAAGAAAAATTTATGCCCAATCTTCTATGATGACCTGATTATAGACTAGTTCAGTAGAGTGAACTTGTACGAAGTGCCACGTGCCACTTTTTCATCCTTCAGTCTTGAACACGATACCCAACAAACTAAAGTCCGTCATCTTTCTGTCACTTTTTACAAAATTTGAATCCGATGCTCTCAGAGACCGTTATGAAAATTTTCCCAAGATCACCTATTTTAGATGGAATTTAGGAGCCTACAAAAACTTTAACTTCCTCAGCTCATATCTTCGAAAATATAGCGAGAAAATATCTAAAATTTGGATACAAGGTTCACGAATATTTATTCTCAAATGGGTTTTAATTGCAGCTTTGGAAACTTTGTAGAAACAAAGTTATAGTGAGAATTCCATAATGGTCGGTTTGAATCAGCAAAACCCTAGAATCCAAAGCTCTAATACCAAATATTATGCAACTAGCACACCAAATAAAAGAAAAGATAGATCAACAACTTCAAAATTAGCCTCTTCAAGGGGGAAATCTCCTTTACATTAAACAAATGAATAATTCTTTGATGATACAAGTGACAAGACCTCCTTTATATGTATAGGAGTCTAGGAGATCCCAATATAATCAGAGGCTACATAATAATAGACCAATAGACCAATTTGGTCTCAGTGGAAAGTAACCATCATCATCATCATCATCATCAATAATATTATAGGGGCACAACAATAACAATAGTTGGCTTCTCTGGGGCACAATAATAACAACATGGGGACTACATGGGAAAAATAATATAATAAGAGGGTTGCACTAATAAAAATAAGAGGGTACACTAGCAATATAGGGACCTAACATAATTCAATGATAACATTATCTCCATCGTATGAGCTGTCAAAACTGGAATTTGACCATAGTTGTATAATTTAATAGTTCCTGCTTGTTATACTGACTTTGATGATATGTAGCACATCACGAGGGTCCTCATGGTTTGAGAGATAAACTTGTTCAGAGATGAAGCCCCCTACTTTTGGTTGAAGTCCCCAAAGGGGGATGATGTGGAAAAAAATTATTGACTCATCTATGGCACATTTCATGAAGCGGTAAATTTAATTATTGAAATAAAAAGAAATTTTTATTAATATTTCCAAATTCAAATGGAGGGAAAATTTTGGCTCTAAAATTCAAATTTCAAATTAAATTTCATTGGCTTCCCTCCAACGTATTCCAAGTCAGTTGCCCTTAATGGACCCTCCTCAAAAAATGTGGAATTCACTGTTGATCTAGAGATATATTTTCATTCTCACCTGGAATAATCATACAGAATCTAAAGAGAGGGTCATTTCTTTTAAGTTTGGTTGAATATCTATGTTGAGTTTGTTTATTGGCTTAAAAAGGGTTTCGTTGGTTATTTCAAGCCTCTTTTTGCAGGTGAATTCGCACTGTGAAGAAGGATTAATTTCAACCATTTAACGCATGCTATAAAACCTTTTTGAATAATCTAACCTATCTAAAAGGAGGTAGAAGGTTTGAAGGATTTGGGCACATCATTTACATTTTTGGGAGTTGAATTTTTTATTTAGACCTATGCAGTGGTATGGATGAGTTCTGAAGTTTGTAAAGGTCAATGTTTCCAATACATATGAGTTTTGGTTTCTATGTACTTTTCTTGGGATTTTTCATCCCTCTTAGGGAAAATCTATTACATAAATTAAATTCCATGGATAGATACTTGAGTGAGCTTGATAATTGATCTAATGCTTACACCAACTTCGTTTGACGTGGATCTTGGTTCATATTCAAAATTCTTAAAGGATGCCTTAGTTGTGAAGAAAATGAGAGCAAGGACCTTGAAATTGGCATAAGTAATGGTTTGTGTATCAAAATTTAGCTACTTAACCAACCCATATTGATAAAGAACACCATAAACCTTCATCTAAAACCCTAGATCCAAGATACATTGTCTAAGTTGAATGTAATGGTATAATATGGAATCTTTCTCATAACGCTCTTTGAACGAGGCAAGCCTGACCACTCCTTTCACGTCGCAATGGAAAACATGTTTTGCGTGGAGCTACAAGATCCTTAAGCATGGATGATGCCAGGAATTCGATTTCAATAAACTCTCTTGGTCGACTAAATGTTTTTAAGGGCCTTCGTGTAACAACAGGATGTGTAATGCTTAAGATAATAGGCAAGCCAAGAAGTGAACGGGCATCTTCCATTGTTCATAAGGCCTTGTTCCATACCATGTAGCATTGTAACAAGATCCTTTGGTGTCAGCAATATTGGAGTCAAAATTGTTGCCTTCTTCCTATATCATAGACTGGGTGGACTGTGAAATGTAGTGTATTGGATTTGTGGTCTTGTTTGTTGAAAGAAAGTGGTAGATATAAGTTGAAGGTCCTGTCATGAAATAGATTCAAAGTGTAGAGGAGCACAATCATAATGGCAGAATGCACTTTATCATAATTGATGCCAAGCACTGATATATACATATAAAATTCATTCTTGTTCAAGTCTGTCGAATTTTGGAAAATGCGATGTTGTATATGGAGCAGTGATTCAACACTGATTGGAAAAAAATACAAGTAGTATGATATCATGTTTATGTTAGCAACCGATTTTCAATTTAAGCAAAAAAAAATGAAGTTTCATGTTCAAGCCCAAATTAACAGTGTGACAAAGTGTACACATAAGAGCCCAAAGAACCAATGTTGTTATATAACCACCTAAGTCACGGTTGGAGCTTATTAGCATATTTTTTATTGGATGATTATGGTCACGACATGGGAGTCATGTTCAGTTGGGTCCCACAATTTACTTACTCTTGAAGTCTCCATCATTTTGTATTTCAAAATATAACTATGTAACGTATATTTGTGGTATATTGGGTTGTAGCTCATTCATTTTTATTCTATATGTTGTTAAATTGTTGCACACTTTACCGGTGGCCTAATTAAGAGGTACTTTCTATTGGATATTTAAGTTTTATATAGTTATTATGGTCATATTTGATTTCTAGGAGAATAACATACCCAATTTTAGATATGAAAGATGTTGAATGATTGTGGTTAAGACTTTGGATGTAGCTAAAAGAGATTCAGGAGAGCAGCATGAGTGGAAACTATAGATATATGGTTACTATTAGGGTTTGATGTATATACAGAGATTGGTTTTATTGTCAGTTATCTTATTTAAGCATTTTAAGGCAGTGATATTAGGCTAGTACATTGAGCATATTATGAGAACATTTATTATAGGGTTTAGCTTGATTCACTACCATTGCATTGATAGATGTAATTGGTACAGTAATTTCAAAGACCTATTGTGGATCTATATAGCTAGTGTTTGTCATCAAATATTCATGTTGAGTAGTAGTGGATCTATTTGTTGAACATAAACTATTGAGTATTTCTTAATTGTTCAAGCTAGGGGTTGATCTTGATGCAAAATATGTTAGTACAATGTTGATCCATGTTTGATATGATATTGTTGAGTTAGGGTCTATTAGAAGTGGTTGAGCTAAGTGATTGGCTTGTGTATCTAGCGGATGAATGTCAGGGTTTACAATACCATAATCATATGGTTGGATGTATGAAGACAAGTTGATGCAATTTTAGCATAAAAAATAGGGTTTGATGTGTAGAATGAGCAAAAGTAGATTTGATTGAGTAGATATTGTATTGTATGTTATTTTATATTAATCAAGCACTCATGGATCAAGTTTGAAAATTGTGAAATGTGGTTCGTTGTGATGACTCGATAAAGGTTGGAGCTTTCAGGGCAAGTGACATCTTGTTGAGCAAGGTGGCAGGGTGGTGTAAGGGAGGAGAGTGTATTGTCTATTACATTGAAACCTTAGAACACTTTAGGGTGCTAGGGTGGTGTCAGGGAAAGCTGGAGCCTATGTAGGGCATTGGATTGTCCTTCCAGTCAAAGCTGGTAAATAGGGTGTTGGAGCATCCTTTAAGTTAGATCCTTTAAACTGGAGCGTTGGATCATCATTCCAGTTGGAGTTGATAAACCAAAGGGTTGGAGCTGAAAATATTGGAAGTTGGAGCTTCCTAATTGATGTAAATATTTTGAATAAAAATATCAGGAAGCCTTTGGCGGTTTTTCTCCTAGAAGGGTTTCCACCTAAAAAATATCTTGTCTATTGTCTTTGATATTGTGCATTGTTAAATGGTGTTGATGATTGTTTATGTTTATTTGATTATAATGATAATTAATGCTATATAAGGTTTAAAATTAAATAATTGAAGAGAAACACTGATTCACCCCCCTCTCAGTATTTCCAACAGTTCCTACACATATGTTGTGTGAACCAGATTCAAGAATTGTGAAACTTTCCATGCAATTTTGATAATTAATATTTGTTTTCTATGATCATTTGCAAAGTCTTATGTTTTCATATTATAGTGTATGGAATAATTTAAATAAATTGACTTGATCATATGATAAATTATTCTAATATTATTTAATTTGTTTTCCTTTCTTGATATCTATACTATCTGGAGTTCCCAAAATATAAGGTTTCTCTAATTGGTTGCATGTCGAATTTGGGAATTCATGACTTGATAAATTGATTTCACCTTTAATGAGAGACATTATTATAAGTAGGGATTATGTGCTTATTTATTGTTTTATGTTCATATCTTGATGTTTGTAAATATTTGATGGCTGACATGATCACCAACGTTTTTTTACAACTATAAATTGAATAATTTGCCTTCAAGTATATACTATCTGTGGTTTTTTATTCAATATGTTTATCTAATTTCTGTAGATATAAGTACCATAATATGTGATATTGGGATTATTTCTTTACCATTATTAGGGTAAATATGATTTCAATTACAAAATTTTTGAGGTAAAAAATGGGCCTCAAAACAAAAATTTACAACAAAAATCCACTTTATAAGAACCAATAGGATTCAATATGATGATGTCAACCATGGGGGATGATTCACCTTTTATGGAGTAAAATGATAAAAGTATAAATAAATAAATAGAAATATGAGTTGAAAAAGTAGTTTTTTCTTTTTTCCCTGCAAAACTTGTTGAGTTAATCTAATCTTATTTTACAATTTCTACTAGACCTAAAATTCCTCTAATATTACCAATGATTACATGTGTTTTAACTTTTGTCTTTTATTTATTTTTCTTTACTTTGTTATGTCATTTTTCTATGTTGTCTCTATATTATTTATCATAATTGCATCATTAAGTTTACATTGAGTTCAAGGAATCATATAATTTATATAATTTCCATTTAATAGCAAACCTTAACCACTCATTCTTTAAAAAACACTCTTCTGTCATTAATTTGGACATATAGATATTTCATTATTTGAATACATTTTGAGAATAGTGGTGAGCCCTGGTATTGCACCAAGAATGTTGCAACTCCCAAGGGCTCCTCAACTCAAATTATCAACCCAGGTTTCTTACAAACTTAGAGTTGACAGTGCTATATGCAGAGTAGGTTGGATTCTACTCATGCCACTCTCAGTCATGACATTAGATCAAATTTCTCAAATACCATTCCTCTTACTGAACTATAGTGAAATCTTGCTAATGAAAGTACAACTGAAAACTAATTCTAGCTATGAAAGTGGAAATTCCAATTTTTCAACTTGTAGATGCTAATTAATCATTTCATGAAAGGAAAAATGATAATACACTTGCAGAAAGAAATCTACTCTATCTTGCATAATTAGTCAAACTAGAAACATAAGTGCATGTATCATCTACCTATTTCACACTTACTTGAAAATCAGAAACCTAATTTGCATAATACTTGTGATTGAAAAACATTAATTCCACTATGTTTTGCAATGAGGAAAAGGAATGGTTGGAGTGTTCTAGGAGCTTCCCTTGATCATAAAATCACAAATTGGGTTCATTATTCATCTTGATTGAGCTAATATTGAAGTGGGGATAAAATTTGGTGAAGAAAAATCGTGCTATAGGTTTGCTACAAGTGCTACTAGAGGAGGTCATGTATTGTTATAGGAGGGCTTGTAATGCTACAGGACGGGTTTTAAGAGGTTTTCTAGGGTGAAAATGGTGCCTTGATGGCATGAATAGGTGGATGGATGTTAGAGAGAGTGAAGGAAGGTTGGGTTGAGCCCCCTAGCCAAGCCTTGGACCTCTAAGAGATCTTTCTTGCACCAGGATGAATGCTCATGGTGTCCTAAGTTTACTAGGAAAAGTGACTGTGGAAACATAGTTTTGGGATAGAATTGAGGGATGGAGAGAGAAGATGGAGGAGTTCAATATGTTGGTGGAAGAGGTTCCCTCCCCTTTAGATCAGCAAAGCTCTACAACCAACCACATGCATATATCCATTGATCCTTAAAAAAGTGATATAAACTATGATGGAAAATACGAGTTGAATTTAAATAACATCTATTTTATGCCCTAACACTACTCTAATCACTTAACTGAATTCTAAGCTACAAAAATCAAATTTTAAGAAGAATAAATAACATTCATTTATTTCTAAGAAATCATAAACACAATATTTTTGGACTGAGATTGTGAATCCTTCTAACCATTCTCCCACAAGAGAGGTGATGTAGAATATTGCAATCAAATGTTTTTATAGCTTAACCTCTACTGAAATGAAAGAAAACTATGAAATGATTGGAATCAAGAACAAAACACAAGTACAAAAGAGGGACCAAAGCCTCTTGGTTGGGCCCAAACCCTAGCATCTCAACCCTTTTAAACTAAATCAGATACAACTTAATAACCAACTTCTCATTATAAGAAAGTAAGAGTCTCATACATCACTTAAAATTTCAAAATAACAATGTCAAGCTCTGAGCTCAATAGCTACACCGAGCTGAATCAAAACTTCAAATCCTAATGAGGTTTTCATCTTGTTTATTTATACAAAAGGGTAGCTGATAGTAGCTCCCTTGAAAATAGGAGTGATTCCCTCCTTGATCTTAGAAGTGGTGGATCTGGTCCCTCTTGAGATTCACTTGTACTAGGAGTAAATTGGCTACCAATGAATTTAAATTGGTGAAAGAGGATCTTGTGATCCCAAGCTGAGTTATGGAGTTAAGGAGGTGGAAAAACCCCCTAGCTTCTCTCTTGGTTGTCTCCATCAATTCCCTGCATAGTAATTACCTAAAAAATGCTTATTTATCCTACAATTAAACCACATTATGCCACATACTATAAAAAACAACTTTTACTCTTCTTATTAAGCATAATATAACAAAAATGTGAATTAATGTGAGAAAAGTATAGTTTTAAGGCTGGAGGATGGCATGATGATCTTGAAAATATACCTATTGATGGGACTCATCATAACCCCCTACTAAAGGTGTTGCTCATCCTTTGAGAAGCTTAGTCATCCATGTGAAGTTCTTTCATGGCCTTGGTGACCTCTCTGATATCCCAAGGCTCCTCAGATGGTGTGGCCTCTTGTGGGTTAAAACCTTCATTTGTTTCTATCTTAGTCCACTCCCTCTCCTCTTCTATTTCATCTCTTCCTTCTTGTAAGCCTAATAGCAAGGGTGGACTGAGTTTGAGTACTATCCATATGATTTTCATCCCCTGCATGATTCTCTTGTACAATGGTGTTCTCTCCAAGGCATTCCTTAGCCTTTCAGGAGAGTGATATTCTCTGACTTGTAGATTGTGGGGTAAGGCATGCCATCTTCTCCATCAAGCTTGCATACTCTCTGTTCCCAACATTCTAAAGGTGTATTCAAAGTGAATAATGGATTTCTCCTGTGTTGAAATGTATTTAGGTGCTAAAATAACATCATTGGAGATGACGTTATGATTTTTAATGAAAGCCTTAGGGATCACTAGCTCTGCTATGATGTACAAGGGTTCCTTCTCCTTTTTCATTACCTTTTTCACCTCCTCAACCCTTGTCTTGTCATGGGTCTGTTGAGATTGTAACAAGATGATGGAGCTTAGTGAAAAGAGTCGCCTTCACAAAGTGGGCCCACAGGCTATTTTTGGCGCAAGTCTATTTTTAGACATATGGATCATGTCTATGGATTGCAGGTTGTTGTTTATGGATGATTGATCGAGTTGGAAAAAAATAGATGGACTTCTATTTTTAGACCACAGCGGAGTGACTGCTCAGTCTAAATATAGAACAGTCAAATATTATTAGCTCATAGTAATATTTAGACTATAAACTTTGTCTTATTCTCTTGGAGCACTTCAGTTTGAGCTACAGAGGTGGCACATGCAGCTATCAAAAGGAAATACGCTTTTCTTATGAGTCAGTTCAGTTGTTGCATGCATGACTTCAGTTAGAACTCAAGTGAGTTGAGTTTAGTGGACTGGAGGTGCAGTTGATGGAGTTGTGTTCAGTTTAGCTTTGTTAAACTGGTTGTATTTAGTCTAACTGGCAAATAGACTAGAGATGAGTTGGGTGAATTAGTTATTAATTAATTCACAAGTTATTAACTCATAATACAACTAATGAATACATCAGTAACTCAGTTGCATGTCAGTGCATGTTAAGTTCAACAGGGACAGGTGGTAGAGAATCAGATTGCTATCAGTTGTGACTATAGTTGTGCACCAGATCTTGCACAATCAAGGGATTGAGTAAGCCAATGAGTTTGCCCACGTATTTTCCCACATTGTAGCTTGTGCTCACGTGATTTTTCCAAGTAAATACGTGGTTGCCTTGGAATTATC
>APFE030229087.1:46248-56641 GCA_000404065.3 Pinus taeda
TATATAGATAGATACAGGGTTTTATTCCTAGTTGTGTTAGAGTGTGTGAATTGCATGTTTTATGATTGATTTTGGTGTGAACTCTTAGGTTTTGTAACAGAGAATTGCACGTAGAGTTCTGGTGAAGAACAAGCAGAGAGAGGAGATTGATTCAGAAGAATTGTAATGGATCATTGGGTCCAATTAAAGCAGTAGAGCAGAGCTCTGGAGAGACAATGAAGTTGAGAGTTCAAGGAGTTAAACTCAAAAAGTGTTGAGCAGTGAAACAACAAAACAGGATCCTTTGGGAAAAACCGGAACCACAGAGACTAGTGAAGAAAATGGTGAAAAAACACAAGTAAAGAGATAGCGAGGAGTAAAGCTTCAATGCTCAGGAGCCGTTAGATCTGTGGGATCAACGGTCCAGATCTTATCGCATTAGCAAAAACCATTGCAATGAGGACTGGAACGGACCTTTGTAATAGACCAATTTTGATTGTGAAATTAATCGTCGACCATCGGATCATGAACCTGATCTACAGTCACGATTAAATAAACCATCACATATCGGGAAAGCAGAGATCGAAGATATTGCTGAATCAGAGGTTGGGCCTTAATGTAGTGCAGCACTGTGGAATGACGGAAGGAAGTGGACTTGACGATAGTTATGAATGTGAGATTAAGAAATTTGAAGTTCGGTCTTATATAGGTCAGAGCTGAGTATTCCTTTGTATTTGCATAAGGGTTGTGTCGAAGGTTTTAACACTAAGTATGATTTAAAGGTTCCAATAGTTGAATATCAGAGTCAGAGGGGTGGTGTAACCATATCTATGGTGTGCCCCCGATGGGAGCGAATGTTGATTGCGATGAGGTTTAACCTCGAGGACTATGTAGAAGCCCATATAAAAGAGGAGAAAGTTAAGTTTATGCGTGTTTGGGTATATTTCTATGAAGAATGGAAATATAGCGCCGATAAAGGTTTTTATGTGTTAAAACCTTATGTAACCAAAGTTAAGGAAGGTAAAGGTTATAGATGGTCATAAAGGGTTATTGAAGGTTGTGAAGGGTGTTTTAAGTGTTGATAAGAAGGATTAATGAAAATACTTTAATCTAAGTCTTATACAAAGAATTGAGGGTGGATTTAATCCTGATAGGAGATTTGGTGGGGTGATTGGTTCCGATATAAAGGAACCAAGATAAAAGGGCCTTAATCATGTGGGAATGAAGATTTGACTCCATTTTAGAGTTAAATACTTGAGACAGTTGTGTTTATGCATTCTTATGCATACTGTGGGTATGTGCGAGGTGTTATCACTCAGGTTGTTCCCTTCCTCCAGAAGGGAATACGGCCGAGGTAACCACTAACCAATCTTTTAGCTACAAATCCTAGCCAATCTGCAACCAGAGAGGGCTCTCTCTCTATGATTTAGATTTGTTTTATTATATGTTAGGCTAGTTATGAAGCACAAGTTTTGTTTGGTGTTTGGAGGATGACATTCAGTAGAACAAGGCTGTAACATGAGAGAAGTTCAGACCATTGGGTTGATGGAGTCTAATGGAATTAAACCCCTGGGTATGGTTTCTTTGGCAATAGGGAAATAGCAGAGCAATATAATTAAACACAGAACAACTTTCAAGCTGAAATAAGATGAAATGAAGTCAAGAAATGAAAGGCAATCAAGAATCTTTCATTATGTTAACAGAGGGAAATTGTGTAAACATTATCAGGGAGCAGTTAAGAATTCCTTGATGATATTTAGAGTGGAAGAACTAGGGAGACAGGAGCAATCAAGAATTCCTGCCTATGCTAGTTCTTTGGAAAACATAAAAAATTGACAAGAATTGAACATAGAGTACAGTAAAGTAAATTCTAAGTTATTATTTTTTCCTGTAACTTAGAACATGATATTTAGATGATAAATAAAACACAGATATAGTAACACAAGAGCAAAGAAGACTTATTGATCCATGTATTAACATGAGAATTCTACAATATGTCCTTCTGCCATTGATTCCATAACCAGCAAGTTCACCAACACAACATTCCAACAATTTTTATTTCAGAAGGGTTCTCCAAATATACAGTGCAGGTCCAGAATGATATTCACCAGCCAACGACAATACATATCTTTAGAAGGTATTTATAAAAGAGTTTACAAAATATCCCGTAGGAAAATATCAAGCAATAAATTTATCCATCTACTTTGGCAGGGGCAATAACTGATATGGAAGACCGCGCAAAAATGAATGAAGGAATAACTATGATGTACTGGCCACCTTAGGTGTCCTATTATTGTTGACCTTTTTGGCTCAAATAGTCAGTTTCTCTGATTTGTGTTCCTGATGCGCTGTCACTTGCCACCTATGCCTGAGTTTGTTTGAACGCTTTTAGCGCGAATTCCATCCTTTGTCGATTTGATTTTCTGATAGGAGACCCATACATTGCAACTTACTTGTAATGCAGAAAATTTACAAAAAGAGAATCAAACTACCTTGGCAAGACCTCAAGCATGCTCTGCCACCATTGATCTGTTGGTAACTGATGCTTTTTTAGTTTAATCAATGTCTCATCAGCCTCAGCATACCTGTAATAATTTGGTTGGACTTCAAAGAGATGTGCTATCTCATGCTCAATGTAAAACAAATTTTCCAATTTATCATATAAACTTTGTCCAGAGGGAGACACTGTCTCTTCTGAAATGCTTGATGATGCTGTAATTTGATTGGTAACATAGGTATTTAGCCTGTGAGCATATTGTTCATGTTTTAACAGCCTCCCATTGCTAGTGAATAAGCTGGGTAAACCTTTGCTCTGTAATACTGCAAACTTCTATCTGAAGGCATTTACCTCTGTCTGCATTTCTTGACACTTTCTTTCTATAGTTTGTACAAAATTCCTCATGGTTAGCACCTTCTTGACTCTCAAAATAGTGTCTGTCCTGTTCTGAATATCTAGAGATGCTAGTTTCTCACTGGTATGAGTATTCAAAAAATGAATCAATTGATTGGCTTGCTCAGGCTTGTTTGCCAATAATGCTCTGGCCTTTTGAGTCTCATATTGAGCTAACCCTATCAATTCAATCTGGTAAAAAATAGACTGGCCAATCTTATCCCACAAAATAGTTTTGATTTCTGTTAGAGTTTTATGAAGAGTGAGGTCCTTTTCCAAGGCTTTTATCTTATTCTCCAAGGCCTTCACTTCTCTTGTCTTCTCATCCACAGTCATTTATGATTTGTCATAATTTACCTCAATCTTGGCCAGTTTTTCCTTGGCTTCTTTTAATTCTGCCATTTGGATTTCTAAAGCCTTTATTTCTTTCATCATATCTTCCATGCTCAAGCTGGCATCTTGTCCTACCGCTGATGTAGTTGTTGCTGAAGTCGAGGTACCTGTTGTTGATGTTGGATCAGTAGGAGGGGCTGCTATGGTGACTGTAGGAGGAGCAACTGTAAGATTTGGAGTTGTTTGAGTTGGCTGAGAGGCCAACTCCTCTTGTTTTCCTTGTATTGTTGTCTCCAAGGCTTTCTCTGTCTCCAGCAGTCTTTGATTCATCCTCATTAATAAACTTACCACATCCTCCTCTTCTCTTTGTTGTGCCACTTCTGTGGTCTGAGGGTGCATTGTA
This sequence comes from Pinus taeda, assembly GCA_000404065.3. Classification (NCBI taxonomy): domain Eukaryota; kingdom Viridiplantae; phylum Streptophyta; class Pinopsida; order Pinales; family Pinaceae; genus Pinus; species Pinus taeda. The sequence continues at coordinate 49,854 of APFE030229087.1, forward strand.
GTTGGCAGCTTAAGTTGTCTTCTGAGGGCTTCTACGTCTTCCTCTTTCTTTTTTATTAAGGCCCGTGTGCCCTTGGGATCCTTGGGATCATGTGCCAATTCCATGATAATCTCCTCCAAGGATTTAATTCTATTATCCTTGGCTAATGAGGAGGCATTTTCTAGTTCCAATTGGGCAGAAGTGTTGTACAATGATTTCTGCAGTTTATGAGCCAATAATGCTTTGTCTGCCAAGGTAGAATATACCATTTCTCCAGCTTTTTTGTGTAACTCAATTTGGTTCATTGGTTGGATGTCTTTAGCAAGAACTTCCAGATTGGTCGTGATATAATCAGTAGCTGACTGTGGCTACTGTGTGGTGGGCCTGAAATGACTAAGGGTCATCTTCCCTGTTTGGATATCATAGGCTGCCATTAGCCTTTGTTGATTGGAGGGAACCATTCTTAGCAATTGGTTATATAACTGGAACCTTACTGGCTCATTTCTAGCCTTGATTTCAGTGAATGCTCTCTTGATGTCAGAGCCTTGATTGCTCTGTTGCTTGGTGGATGTAACCTCCACACTATGCTGTCTCTCTTTCTCCTGCTGAAATGAGCTAGTAGATGTTTCCAAAAATGGAGGAATCTGATGTTCAGATGTTCCCTCACCCCTTAGGTTGCCTGTTGTCTCCTCTGTAAATTCTTCTTCAGAGTAAGGGTTCAACCTTTACCTCTTCTCTCCTTGCTGTTCTGTGGATGCCCCTATGGGTGTCTCTTCTGGTCTGTCCCTTTTTTTGGCTCTTTCCTCATTAAGAGGAGTTTGTAACACAGGGATTTCTGTTGCCTTTGCTTGTGATGAAGGGCCTTGCCCTTGACCCTTTTCCTGGGTTGTAGCTGGCTGATCTGCCATTGTATTTTGCTACTCTCAATGCTATACTTCTTTGCCTTTTATTGCAAGTGGAGCAGTCTCCTAGGCAGGTTGTTGTGAAGGTGTGGCAAATGATGTGCTCGTCCCAATGTGTTGTGGCAGTGTGAAAGGGACCTGTCCAAAAGAATCCAGGTCAATTGTCTTCTCAAAGTCTTTCATTTCTTTTTCTAATCTCTCTTCTTCAGTAAGCTCTTCAACTAATGTACCCTCTACACATTCCTGCCGATTAGCATATTGTTCAATCTGAGGGATTCTATGGTGCACATATCCTGCAAGCTTGTTTTTTACTCTTCTAAAGCTTATGAAATGTTCAGGGTCATATGGTGCCCAATAAAGACTTTGTTTTAGCATAAGTTCATCTCTTAGTATCTTGTTTGCGTCATCCCAAGCTTCTTCCCTCTTATTGAAGACAAAAGGGCCCAATTGATGTCTTATTTTGAGTTGTGCCTTTTTTCTAGTACCATGGAAATGAGTCAAATCTGAACTACTAAATTGCCGGAAGTATTCCAGGGAAAAGAGTCTCATGGGGACATACTTTGGCAGCTTGTAGGGAGATAACTGACAGCCATAAATCCTGATCACTATGTGGTTTTGGTAAAAATACCAGTCACCAATGCTGTAGCCCTTTGAGAGATGTAAAATCCTCTGCATTTTAGCAGAGAGCCTGTCAGGAGGAGTCATCATCAACAGGGAAGTGGCTGGGTATATGAACAGGTCAATGAACTCACAATATGTATAAGGGGAAAGGTGAACTTCATGGAAAACTGAGGTCCAGAAAATCACAGACCTCCTCTCTCCTTTGGGGTCTAGTCTTTTAAGAGGAACTTGGAAACTATCAGATTGATAGTACAACAGTAAATGATATATATAGGATGTATATTTGAACACCCTTTCTCTCTCCAAAATCATGAATTTCTCAAGGATTTTATTTTCTATGAAGGTAGCATAGTCATACTTGACAGCAGGGGGTTGTCCTGGAGTGAATATGGACATCAATACTAACACAGTTTCATCAACATACTCACTGGCTTTGCATCCTAAAATGTAGGATATCATGTCTATAAGGAGTTTCCCTGCCTCATTGAACCAGACTTGGTGATAAGGACGAGGATGATCAGGCTGGCACTTTGGTAGCATAAACAACTGAGCAATTCTTGTTATCTCTAAGCTAGGCAGCTTGGCTCCTTGATCAAGTAAAAGTTGCATAGTGAGAGGAACCATTGGCTGAGTTGGCTCAAAGTTCAAAATCTCATTTATAGACTGAGGAGTAATATAGAAGAGTATAGATCCAGATGGAGTCAGGATTTCTCTTTGTGTGGGATCATGGTTAGCACAGCATAAATGAATGAAATCAGGGAGCACATTCACTAAAGGGAGGTAATAGATAGGCATGTTGGATTCCCAAATTCCCAGGACATCAGTGTTTCTCCTGTGGCTATTTCTAATTTCACAAAAGGCTTGTAGGTGAGGTTTGAGACCCATCATATCCTTAATCTGGAAGTCTTTGTCAGCAAGAGGTATCCATTTCAACTCCTTATGTGGTGCATTCAAGGGTGCAATATTCAAGGCCACTGGAGCCTCCATTTTCAGTTTGTTAAGTGACCTTTAGCTTGAGGTTAGAGCTTTTTGGAGTAACAGACAATAGAGCACCGGTTTTGGTCTTCCTCGGGAAATCACAGACTACGTTATGTTTGTAGAGATTGCTGCCTTGGGTGAAATTCACAGTCAATTGCATAATTTGATTGGGAGGCTGGAGAAAACAGGGGAAGGGCACTCTTTTTACAGGTGTTTTTGGTGATTTTCCAGGAGGAAATGAGCTCAACTTTCAGTTTAATGGGCAACTTACCGAGGAAAACAGGATTTTCGGGTTTTGTTTTCGACACAATGATCAAACAGTGGCTTAAAATGATCAAACAATGGCAATAGCATATCTTACTCGAATTTAGCTCTTCAGGTGATTTTAATCGAGAATTTTGGAAAAACAGGGGTTTACGGGTGAATTATTGGGTAAATACCTGTTTTACAAGCAACTGGAGCGAAAGGTGGTTGCAGATTGAGCTGAGGGGGTTGGGTTTGCAACGTGAAATCGCTTGGGTGGCGGACTGGAGCTTTGGTGGTGAATTGAATGTAAGGTGCATGCAGAGTCTCCGCAACACAACACATTAACAATAAACATGAAACTATCACTTTCACGTTTTTTTAACGAAATTTTGGGCTTTTTTGGGTTTTTGGCGCTTTTTGGGGATGACATCAGCATGACGTAAATTTTGTCCGGTAGCGGAGTACGGAAGGTGACATGGCGGATGACGTGGTCGCTGACAAGGATGGATGACGTGGTGGACACGGCGGATGGAACAGTAGCGCGGGCGCTAGCGTGGGTGCAGACGTGGTGCTGACGTGATGATGACGCAGGCGGCGAGACCAGACGGCAGTTTGTGGTTTTCATCGGACCGCTTTTGGTATGGCGGCAGTTTGTGTCAGAGTGGGCCCAATGCAATAAGAATGTGAAAGGTGTCCCGGGGTACGGCGGGAAAACCGCTTTCTATCGGGCGCTATCGTTCGGTCATCAGGGCACCTCCGATATTGATGTGAGCCATTGGATCTGGAGGGTGCGATCCAACGGTTGGTGGGAGGTATAGATGGCGGAGGTTTACAAAACGAGACCCGCGCCAATATTTTAATATTTTCGCAAATATATGCAGGGTATAAACCTTGGTTAACAGGGTTTCATATGGTTTATGCAGGCGGATTTGGTTATTTGTTTAGCCAAATGTGAAACAAATCCTAGGGGACGCATGGAGGGTTCTTATTGGCCCTGGGGGGACCAATAATCCCGAAATAGCAGGGTTATGGCTATAATTTTCGGGGCGGGGATATTAAAGTATTTTTGGGGTTTTTTACATAGTTTTTATGTATAATAGGGGCGGGGAAATATATATGGGAGTTATATAATAAAGTTAAAATGTTAATATGGTTTTGTGAATATAAAGATCTAAGTTTATAAGGTAAAAACTTAGGTTCTTGGGGAAATGAAAGTGGAATGGAAGGATCTTTTTACACAAGAAATGTGGCTTGTTTTGATCAAGTGAACACAACGTTTCACTTAGTAATTCTCATGAAATGAAATGAATTAGGACCATTGAGCAGATCCAAATGTCCCTAAGGGGATGTTAGTAAGTGTTCTTGGGGAAATGAGAGGGAAAATCAGTCATGCTCCACTGAACTGTAGCCACTTTGCCATGATGTTTGTGATACTCATTAAAACTGATCACCAACATGCTTCTGCAACATCAGAACTACCTACTCATTCTGCAATCCCTAACATTTTTTCTTCATTTTGATTGGGTGCATTTGAACTAGCAAACCTTGCTTTTCCTCTTTTCTTTTGGCTTCCCTCCTACCTAAATCTATCCTTATCTCTTCCAAGGGCTCAGATTAAGCAGTTGGGCCCTTTGCTTCTCTACCTATCTAGTGATCTGCCAAGCTTGAACTATTTGAACAGACCTTCTTCTCTATTCTAAAACAAGAAATTTAAACATCATCTAGCCAGGGTTGAACTATCTGGCTATTCATCAATTGTGAGAAAGTCAGTGATTGCACATTCTGAACTTGCTTTGCAACATGTAGTACAGTAGTAGCATTTTGACAAGCCACTTTCCTGGTCTTTCTTTGGGGTTCCTTTTATTTCTCTTCTTCTTGAATTTTTCATTTTTTGATAATATGGAACCTTTGCAGCATGGAAAGGATGATCATATTTGGCATTTCCACAGTCAATCATGAAAAATGACACCTATTGGTATAGGAACCTAACAATGGCTCCACTTGGGGATGGCTTTTCCAGGTGAAAGGCCAAGAACAGTAGGTCAGATGGCCTTATTTTCAATTCTTGCTGTAATTTAAAGCTTCCCTTTGTTGCAAGCTAACCAACTGGATTATGGTGGAATAGATGCATTTCTCATAAGCTAATCTGAATAGAACTGCAACTCTGTCTTTGGTGGTTGGTCAAAATATTTGCCATCATCTCTATATTTTCCAAGTTCTTTCTTGCTTGTTTCTGGTAAACTCAAAATATATACTAAGAGTGGTATAACTGTTGGCTATTTCCTCAAAATTTGCTGCAACTTATTTCCTATCCTACTGCTAAAAGAAACACTTTTTATGTACAAAATACAGTCTTGTTCTATTAACAAGGAGGATCGAAATAATGCTTGAGCATTCGCCCATTGACTGGGCCTTCCTCAGATCTGTACCATCCAAACTCCTCAAAAAATATGTGTTATTTCCTTGTACAATATGAATGAAAAAAGGGCCTTTCCATAGGAAATCAAATTTTCCATGTTTTCCTTTGTCTTCCCTTCTAGAATCCCATTTCAACACTTTGTCTCTTATGAAGAAATCCTCAGCTTTTGTTCTCTTGTCAAAAATCTTCTTGAGTCTATCTTGCAGAACCTGAGTTCTCTGATATACTTCTTCTCTAGTTTGTTGCAAGTGAATAGTTTGATTGGTTCTCCTTTGAATGTGATAGGGTTCTGCTTGTAACTCTTGCAACAATTTGATTACAGGGATTCCCAGGGATGAGGGGAACACAGCCCCCATGCCATAAACCAATTCATATGGGTTGGTTCCAATAGATCTTTTGGTGGTCAATCTGTCTGCCCATAGTGCATTTACCAGTTTTTTATGCCAATTCTTTTTATTCTCCTCCAAGACCTTTTTGATGATGTTGATTAGGCTTTTATTGGATGATTCTGCAAGACCATTACCTTGAGGGTAATAGGCTGTGGAGTGGCCTAAGGTAATATGGTACTTGTGACAAAAATTGATCATTCTTTTGGACTTAAAGGCAGCAGCATTGTTTGTAATAATCTTCTCTGGACAACCAAATCTAGACAAAATATTGGTTTCTAAGAATTGCATGATGATTGAGTCATTGGCTTGCCTACAAGGGATAGCTTCTATCCATTTGGTAAAGTAGTCTGTGGCAGTCAAAATCCACTTGTGTTGTCCAGAAGAGGAAGGATGAATTTCTCCAATGAAATCTAAACCCCATTGTGGAAAAGGCCTTTCAGTTGAAATGGGTTTGAGAGGTAAGGGCCACAGTCTTCTATTGCCTTCAAAGATCTGGCATTTATGGCAAGAAACTACAAATTTTTTCACATCAGCAAATAGGGAGGGCCAATAAAAACCAGCTCTTATAATTTTATCAACTGTTGATTTCCAATATAAGTGTCCTCCATAGTCCCCTGCATGAAATTACTTGAGTATTTTGTCAGTTTGATCTTGAATTAGGCAATTCAGCAAAATACCTTCATAATTCTTCCAAAATAAAACATTGTCTATAATACAAAACTTTGAAGCTTTCATTTTCAAGAAGCACTTTTTAGTCCTGGATAACCCTGGAGGAGCTTACAGGTTTAACAATACAAAACATATGTCAGTATACCAAGTTGATTGTAAAAAGGCTTGATTGATTTGTGGAGTCGCCATCTCTTGTTCGTTATCCAGTTCATTGATGTCAAGGGCTTGGAAGTTGGTTTCAGTCATTAATTTAGCTAACCCTTGTCCTTTTATGAGTTTTGTTGGCTTAATTTCAATGTCATACTCTAAAATGTTGGCTATCCGTTTGCCCCTTTTACTTCAATTCCTTCTTGAGTTAGAATATCTTTGACCACCGCATTTGGAACATAGGCAATCACATGAGAGTACAAGATATAAATTCTGAAATCCTTGATGGCCTTTACAAGAGCATAGGCTTGCTTCTCCATGATTTGATATTTGAGTGGAGCATCTCTAAGTGCTTTGCTGAAGAAAGTAATGGGCTTCTCACATCCTAAGTCATCTTTTTGTAATAGGACAACAACAATAGTATGCTCAGATGCAAAG